>JBAKBP010008702.1:0-50000 GCA_037953745.1 Lithodes maja
CTATTAACCCGGCAAGCGCGATAGGCCTCACGGAAGGCTTCCTATAGGGAACGCGATAGGCCTCACTGAAGCAAGACCATAAAAAAAGCCTTCCAAAACATCCCAGGGGCTATCAAAACAAAGGAATTTGTCTCTAGGTGAGATAATTCCCCTCTAGTACTCAATACTCATCCATGTGTTTCTCACCCCCCCCCCTCCCCTCCTTCCCCACCTTATTCCCCCCTCCCTCCCCCCTCCTCAATTATCACCTATTTTTAATCTTATTTTCATCATTTATCGGTTATTTTTCTCTCCCGCGATAATGTAGCACAAGTGGGTTGCATAAAAGATCGTTATATAACACCCAGACACCGGCACACACCGCCCGCTCGCCTCAGTTGACTCACAGACAGGGAGAGGGGAGGGTTGCCTGTGGCTCTCTCTCGCCTGAGATTATGACCGGGTGGCCAATATATTCGTTTTTCACCACCCAAATGCTTTTCCAACTTATTTTAGCACTCTTGAAGGTTCATATATACATCATATATGTAAAATAAAAGCATACCGAAAACAAATAATGCTCTATATTGTAAATATAACTAATTCTGTCAGAATCCAAGGCTAGAAATGCACAAATAACTACCCTAGCCCCTAGGTCTATTTCGCGCTTGTCAGGTTAAAAGGCTGTTCTTCGTTTTACATTGCATGTATCATTTATTGAGCTAACAAAATCGGAAATGGAATATCTGTTTCTGTTCGGTAGTTGGAGGCGAGATTGTTTACACTTCTTTCGAAAGTCGCTTCAAAGCCCACTGCTCTCCCCTGGCTAAATGATGTGAAGCCAATTCTTTCTATCTATCTATCTATTGCCTGACGCCGTGATCCCCGAAGGGGTGGCCAATTCTTTAATATGTATACTGTATATATGAGCTATTGAACTATCTCACTTGACACTATGTAGGCTATATGAAACTATAGGCTATACAGGGTGTATTACTTTTCGACTCAAAACTTTACCAGTAAGCCTAGGCGGCTAGGCCTATTATTTCGGTCGATCCGTTTCGGGCGCAGTGCTGTCGATCGATGGCGCAGATCCGGCATTGCTCAACCACTACCAGTGTGAGTTAATTTACGTTTGTGTCTTATTTGTATACATTAAATGTATTTTGTGTGGTAGATTAGGTTATGAAAACATATTTGTACAGTAATATGTTATATATTTGTGGATTTTAGGTGATGAAAGGTAGAAATAGTACAACTCTTGGTCAGACCCAGACCAATACCTATTTTCCCCATTTATATTTAACTCCCATGTACGCGCAAACGAATGTACGCGCCGACAGCACAGTACGCATCCTACGCGTAGTTTGAGGGTTCACTGTACATTGTTCTCTATAATATAACACCTCCATAAAGTCCTTCTTTTCAATACAGTTTATTCCACCAACACTATCAAACAAGCTTTATTATCCCCTATTCCAGTAATGTTAAGCTCACAACCTTACGAGATTCACGATCACGCATTCTCGATGTACGACACTAGTAAATAGAGAGCCAGAGACCGCTGGTATATTTTATATTATTTTGGGAGATGATAATAGTCATATATTGTCAATATTGATTCATCCGGGTGGATGACTCGTTAGCCTTGGTCGGCAACTCATCTAGGGGAGACAACATTATACAAATCCGGGTGGATGGGACTCGTCAGCCTTGGTTGGCAACCTGTCTAGGGGAGTAAACCTGATAAAAATCCATACTGCTTACCTAAGGGTAAGGCAGGTTAGTGGATGGATTAGCCGAACACCACTGTAGTAAAATAGTGCTAACAAGATACACAGAGGGCCTCGGAGTCGGACGGATCCTAAATTGAGTGGTCAATCCTGTAAGTCCTTCACTAAACTGGCTCGGGTTGGCCCTCTTACAGGGAATAGGTCCGCTTGGGGGCATTCTGTGTATGGCCACCCTCGTTAGGGGAATAAGGCGTCCGGCAATAGATAGATAGATAGATAGATAGATTCCTATCAAATACAATAATATATAAAAGCATATACAGTCCTCCCTCGGGTAGCGCGGGTATATCGTACTGGGACCGCGCCGCGCTACGCAAACACGCGCTACACAAAGCAAAGAACTTATGGGATTAATTCTATTGGTTCTGACGACTTCCCCAAAGTCACCTTTTTGACCATTTACCACCCAATAACCTTACCAAATATGGATCAAACATTAGTGACAGACAACCTAACCCTATTTTACAGATCATATTATCTATGAAATGATGGGCTGGTTGATTGAGTTCCAACTCTCAACAATGAAGTCAATTCCCATTTTTATGTGGAATTGCTTCCAAAATTGGAACGAGTCTACCGAATCTGACGTCACGGCCGAGATATGGCGAGAGATGCCGAGCCCCCAGCCGACCACAGAGTGTGCTACATAAACAAAACAGTGTTAGATGCTGACTTGGCACACTAGGGGTACCCGCGTTAGACCAAACCGCACTGTCCAAAGCCGCGCTACCCGAGGGAGGACTGTACTGTATTGTCAATATTGATTCCTATCGAATACAATAATATATAAAAGCTCAATATTGACAATTTATTATGTACCACCAGTCAGCTGAGCATCGGTTTATGTTTACTAAAGTGCCGAAAATCGGGAATCCGTAAATCTCGTAACGTTGTGAACTTATATTTAATTAAATTGGGGATAATATAGCTTGTAGATGGTGTTAGTTGTATAAACTATATTGGAAAGTCTTTGTTTAATAAAGAGACTGTTTACTGATGTGCATTGGTGCGCATACTTTGAAAAAAGAAATAGCATAGTCTTAGGCCTACTTTGTACAATCGAGTATCAGAGTATCATTTATATCTTCAGTAGGCCTATACTTAGTACAGTAAACTTCCGTTAATCCGAAGGGCAGCGGACCGGCCCTCGTTCGGATTAGTGGATTTTTCGGATTATCGGACTTTACCCCTATGAACCTGTGTATGACGAAAACATCGAGACATTAGGCCACCCAAATGACACAATGGTGCACACACACATATCATATGTTCATGAAATCACTTCAAAAGTTTACCATTGTCATTGTAGCCTATTACCTACCTTCAAAACATTCAGATTAATGGTCAAAGGAATCTGCTGATATAAAAGTCTTCTTCTTCTTCCGTCTACTAGCGAGTTTGTCTTGCTCTTTAAGATCAGATGTGGTTCGGGAAGTAATGCCTTAACAACGGCACTTCCCTGAGAAGTTCTTGTAATTTTCCTTTTGTGATGTGCTCTGTTATATTATATTGTATTGAAAGCACCCTTGTCTTGTTGTCTTGAAAGCACCCTTGGGACGCTCCGATCACTGAACTATAAATAGTAGCGTATCGGAACGTCCAAAGGTGCGTTTTCAAGCTCAAGGCTAATACATCCAAAGGTGCGTTTTCAAGCTCAAGACTGAATGCGCTTGCAGAAAATGCGGTGCAAGCCAGTAGCGCATCGGAGCGTCCCAAGGATGCGTTCAAGAGCAAAACAAACTCTCTAGCAGACGATGTGGAAGAAGAAGAAGAAGAAGAAGGTGTTTACGTTTATATCAGTAGCTTCCTTTGACCATTAATCTGAATGTTTTGAAGTAGGTAATAGGCTACAATGACAATGGTAAACTTTTAAAGTGAATTCATGAACATATGATATGTGTGTGCTCCATTATGTGTCATTTGAGTGGCCTAATGCCTCAAAAAGGGGACTTTGGGACTTCTTGAAATTCGGACCATCGGGTGAATTCGGATTTGGCCTCAAATTGAAAAATTCGGACTATTGGGAGATTCGAATCATCGGTCGTCGGATTAACGGACTTGTACTGTAATTACAAGCTTTGGGTCCGTGTATACAGGGGGAACATTGTAATCAGTTTCAGAAGGGGCTGTACATCGGAGTTTGATATCCAGACTTGTATGTCAGCACTCAGCCATCCGTATTTGTCTGGATGACTGAAACCTAAGTCTGGTTGTTTAAGTTAGATATCCGGACTCATGTTTCAGCCATCCGGATTTGTCTGGATGGCTGAATATATATCCGGACTTTTGGCAGATCCGGACTTTTGGCAGATCCAGACAGGGTTCTCCCCCAATTAGTCTGGATGGGTGAGGTTTTACTGTACTGTACTACTAATGATGACATTTCCTGTTCTAATTGTTTTGACTCCTGCTTCCTTCAAAACATGTGATACATTTGACTTAGGCAGAATTATTATTATTATTATTTTTTTGTTTTTTTGCTTTTCTTTGCATTCATTCCTACTGTGGATTATGTGAGCTTTCTTCTTGGCCTTGAGTATTAAAATACCCTCCATTCTTTATACTCAAGGCCAAGAAGAAAGCTCACATAATCCACGGTAGGAATGAACGCAAAGAAAAGGCCAAAAAAATAAAAAAGTAAATATAAAAATAATAATAATTCTGTTTAAGTCAAATGTAGCAGATAATGTATCACATGTTTTGAAGGAAGCAGGAGTCGAAACAATTAGAACAGGAAATGTTACCATTGGTAGTACAGTATTGTGAAAAAAGTAAGTAAACGCAAAAATTACAACAGCGAAGCAGGTGTATACAAAATTCCATGTACCACATGTAATGAAGTTTATATAGGCGAAACGTACCGAGGCCTACAGAAAAGAATAAAAGAACATGAAACCGATATGCAGAAATTTAGGTTAACCCCTTATTGGCGGCGCTCGTCATAAGTCGTGCACCAATTTGCAGCAAGTTAGGAGCATTATTAAGGCTTTTAAAGGGTTAAAATCGAGTGCAAATGGCCGGGAGCACAGCAGGCCACACATCCGACACCCAGGGCTTACCGCCACCCACTGACTCACGCTCCCTGTGTTCTCGAGAGGACGGCAGCGTAGCCAGTAGTGAGCATAGCTGGGAAAAATATACCGCTATACGCTAAACTCCCATGTTCGTGGCACCACTGCAGGAGAACCACGAGTGCTACGTAGCTCGTTCTGGTCTCATTTTGAAGCTTTTAGCGCCTAGTTTTTTGCTGAATAAATTTCTTTTCATGCAGATACTTGATTGATCATTCAGGAGGGCCTGAATATGCCCAAATGAGCCCAAAACACCCCGCTAGACAAGGGTTAAGCAACGCCATGGTCATTCATAGACTAGATACCAGCCACAGAATGAAATATAATAAGAACATAAGAAAATGGGAGTCTGCAGAAAGCCGATTGGCCAAAGCAAGGCAGATCCCTGTCCCACATAACCCCAATTACAAAGCCCAATTATAGGCTCAACACTCTAATACCCTGAGGATCATCTTACCAAAACGGTTAGAGATTAACGCAGGATTACGGGGTCTGCAGAGCGCTGATTGGCCCAACCCGGCTGATCCCCCTTCACACCCAACCTTTCTCGTCCATATGCTTATCCAATTTTATCTTAAAGCTCCCTATCGTTTTTAATCCCACTATAGCACTTGGTAGTCCATTCCACCCATCTACAACTCTGTTACCAAACCAATATTTGCCTATATCTTTTCTGAAACTAAATTTATCTAATTTGAAACCATTGGTACGAGTTCTTTCGCTATCACTGAGCTTTAGTACATTTGTCATGTCCCCTTTGTTAATCCCACTAACCCACTTGAACACCTCTATCATATCCCCTCTAACTCTGCGTCTCTCTAACGAATGTAAGCCTAATTTCTTCAACCTTTCTTTATACGGAAGATTTCTAATATTATGGATCATTTTTGTCATTCTACGTTGTACTCTCTCCAATGAATCTATGTCCATTCTGTAATAAGGACACCAAAATTGAACAGCATAATCCATATGGGGTCTCACTAATGACAAGTAAAGTTTTAAGATAACATCAGCAGTTCTGTTACTCACACTCCTAGAGATGAACCCGAGAATCCTGTTTGCCTTGTTTCGAACGCTTATACACTGTTTTCTAGGCTTCAAATCATTGCTAACAAACACACCTAGATCTTTCTCACAATTCGAGTTTTCTAATTCCATATTAGCTAGTTTATATTTAACATTTGTATGCATCTTCCCTATCTTTAATACCTTGCATTTGTCAATGTTAAACTTCATCTGCCAATTTACTGACCATTCGTGTAAGGTATCTAGATCACTTTGGAGGCACTCTATATCTCTATCTGAATCAATTGTTCTCCCCATTTTGGTATCGTCTGCAAATTTACTTATCCTACTAGTTATACCTAAATCAAGGTCATTTATGTATACAACAAACAACAGAGGACCTAATACAGATCCCTGGGGGACACCACTTTTGACTGCTCCCCATTCTGACTTCGTACCATTTATGCTGACTCTCTGCTTCCTACCAATTAGCCATGACCTAATCCATCCCAACAACGCGCCACCTATTCCATGCGCCTCAACCTTTCTCATCAATCTCTCATGGGGGACTCTGTCGAAAGTTTTACTGAAATCTAAATATATTATATCATATGACTTACAGGCTGCACAGCTACTGCACCCACAGATCATCTACATCAAGAAACCAAAATCCTCAAAGTCAAAGACCATCTGGACATGAGAGGCACTCAATTCCTGGCAGCAGCCTCCACGAACCAAGACCACCCACTAAACTACATGGCAACACACCCACAGACACCAAGAAATATCAAAACAACACCCAGCACACGGTATCACACACAATTATTGTCCTCTCTCCCTCCCTGCCCACCCCGAACCAACTTCCAGAAGCACATCCATACTCATATCTCTCGCCAATCCATCCACTCACTCACAGACAACACGCAGCTGCATGCACGACCTCCCGAAATCCATCCTTCCGAATCCTCCCTCCCTCGCGAGGACAGAGTCCACCTGGCCAGGCTGAGATGCGGACACCATCCAGCTCTCCTGAGCTATCAGAAGAAACTGGATGACTCCGTTGTCGACGCCTGCCCGGGATGTAACACAGCACCATTAAACACATCATAGAAGACTGCATTTCACACAACCACTTACGCCAACAACACAATCTACACTCAATGAGAGCTCTGTGAGAAAGCCCGATCGTGGCCATGGCCTTCCTCAGGGACTCGGGGCTGTTCGGCCAGGCAGCTTAGGGAACAACAACAACAACAACATATGACTTGTCATTATCTACTGCTTCATATACCTCTGAGAAAAACTAAGCAAATTAGTAAGGCAAGAACGTCCCTGAGTGAATCCATGCTGAGAAGAATTTATTAAATTAAATGTATCTAAGTGGTTTCTAATTTTACTAGCAATAATTGACTCTAGTAGCTTTCCTATGATTGATGTAAGACTAATGGGACGGTAATTGGATGCTATTGATTTGTCACCTTTTTTGAAGATCGGAACTACGTTTGCAAGCTTCCAAGCTTCTGGAACTATACCTGTCTCTAATAACTTGTTAAATAGAAATGTTAATGGGTAACTTAACTCATCCCTACATTCTTTTAATACTCTAGCATATACCTCATCAGGACCAGGCAATTTATGAGGTTTCAGTCTGTCAATTTCCTTAAGCACATCATTTCTACTTATAGTAACCGTACTTAACCTATTTTCTATACTATCGCTATATACCTTACAGACTTCTGGAAACTGTGCCAAATTTTCATTAGTGAAAACGGAAAGAAATTGACTATTTAATGTACTGCACATTTCTAAATAATTTTCTGTCATTTCTCCTATCGAAGTTTTAAGGGGACCAATTACATCTCTAACCTTGGATTTATATAGTTGGTAAAAAGCTTTAGGATTATTTTTTGAATCATTGGCAATCTTAATTTCATAATTTCTTTTTTCTTTCCTAATATCTTTTTTTTACCTGTCTTGATAGATTCTGATAGTAAGCAAGTAGGTGAATTTCGCCTTTCCTAATTTTTCTATATATTCCTCTCTTTTGTCCTAGAAGATCTAATAGTCTATTATTCATCCATTTGGGTTGGTTCTGTGTTGATCTAAATTTTCTTTTGGGGATGTATTTATTTTGTGCATTGAATACTGACTCGATAAAATTATCGTATGTATCTACCAAGGTTGACGTCTCTTCCTGACTGAAGATGACAGGTGCCTGAGAAGGAGTACACTCATTTGGACACCTGGATCGACTTAATTTTTTTACCATAGGGTCCGCTAATAGGGCTCTTCTTAACCCTCCATAATTGGCTTTTCTGAAGTCAGGTATTAATGTTGTATTCTCTCTGGTATTACCTTCCCATTGTATATTAAAATACACAGAATTGTGGTCACTATTTCCTAGGTGGTCCCCTATCTCTACATTATTTACCATATGTTCATTGTTACTGAAAACTAAATCGAGAATATTATTGCTTCTAGTTGGCGTATCTATGAATTTAAATAAAAAACTAAATTGTACTACCTCTATAAACTCCTCAGAATCAGAGTCTCCTATTTGATGCTGCCAATCTATATTCGGAAAATTAAAATCCCCCATAATGCACACATTGCTAAACCTTGATGCCATTTTAATTTCCTCCCATAATGACGTTCCGTCATAATTTTCTAATCAAATTTACAGTTTCTTACAGTTTCTTACAGTAGATCCTCTGGATAAAGGCAAACTATGCCTGTGTATCCAGCTCAGTACCAGTACTTGCACTGCTGCGGTCGTTCACGGTGTTGGCGGCGGCGGTAGTAGACGCAACATTTTTACTATTCTGTATTTTTGTTTTATAATCAAACTTCAAATCTTGTCTTCCCCATGCTTTATCAAGATTATTTTCAAACTCCCTTATTGATTCGGAATCGACTACATACTGGGGCAGTGCGTTCCACTCATTTACCACTCTATCACAAAATGAGTTCTTTGCCTTCTCAAGCCTATTTCTTTCTTTGTAAATTTTCTTAGAGTGTCCTCTCGTTCTTGTTCCCTCCCGCATCAAGAAGATACCTTCACACACATCCTCATCGTACTTTCCTGACACTATCTTAAAAGTCTCTATCATATCCCCTCTCTTTCTCCTATATGCCAGTGTCGGAAGCCCCAGTGTCCTCAACCTCTGCTCATAGCCCGCGTTCTTCAACGTTGGTACCAGCTTGCTAGCTCTCCTCTGCACTTTCTCCACTGCTTCTATATCCTTTACCATATATGGAGCCCACACCTGGTTTGCATATTCCAGGTGCGGCCTAACCAGCGCTGTATATAGATTCCTGAAGATTTCTTCGTCAAGTGACACAAATGTCCTCCTTATCAGCCCTACAATTCTATTGGCTTTGTTTATCTTTTCCGCTAAATGTTCTGAGAAATTTAACTTATTGTCTATCACTACTCCTATATCCTTTTCTGCACTCACTTCCTCCATCGCTTCATACATACTGTATCCTACCTTGTCTATCTTGCTGGTCCCAATCCGCATGTACTTGCATTTTTTTGGATGAAAAGGCATTAACCAATGCTCAGACCATCCCTTCATGCCCTCCACATCTCCTTGAAGCAAACCCATCTCTTCCTTACTCCTCACTCTTCTATACAGTTTAGTGTCATCCGCATACAGGTATACCTCACTTCCATTAGTTATAACTTCAGGCAAGTCGTTGATAAATATAACGAACAGCAGTGGTCCCAACACAGATCCCTGAGGTACCCCACTTGTAATTTCCCTCCACCCCGAGCCTATTCCATTCACCAGTACCCTCTGTCTCCGATCTTTCAGGAAGGCTTCTATCCATTTCACACATTTCTCCCCTATATTATAGCTTCTAACTTTCTCTATTAATATTTGGCGGTCTATACATAACTCCAATAACTATGGTCTCACTACCTTCGTTAACCTCTACCCAAACACTTTCATTATCGTTATTTAGTCTAATACCTGATTTAATACAGCTTTTTAATGTACTCCTGACAAACACTGCTATACCACCACCCCTCTTACTTGTTCGGTCATATTTAAACAAACTATATCCTGGTATATCAAATTCTGCTAAAAAATGCCTGGTTTCTGTATCCACGTTTCAGTTAGCGCTATTATGTCTATATTTTCTTTGCTAACCAGGGCTCTAAGTTCGTTCATTTTGTTACATAGACTCCTACAGTTTGTGTAATATACTCTCAATTTACTTCTTTTCTTTATACCTAATTTACCTTTATTTCTAACGACATTTCCATCTTCCGTTGCACCATCACTACTATCATTAACAATATAGTCATCATTTTTAGCATGAGACTGAATATCCTTATCGCTTTCGCCTGACGCTAAAATTGTTCCATTTAACCTCTCATTTACACTCTCAATATTTCTGTTCAAAACCCCACAACCACCCTATCTAAAGAACTAGCTAATGTGGAAACTAGAAACTAATGAAGCTAGATTGATAAAATGTGAAACAAATACTGTTAAACGTAGATGCTTTGAGTCAGCTCATACCGTAATTAATGACACCATGAACTTAAATAAAGGTTCCTTTTCACAAGCCAAACCACTTGCATATTTATTAACGAGTCGAGAACCAGACTAAACTATTTGAACATTTCATGCTGTTGTTTTTGTTGTGTTGTTTCCTTATGATAAGAGATATATTTTGTTGACTGTACTCCCCTACTGTATGTTATTCCTGAAGAAGCCTACATGGCGAAACGTTGAATAAACTGGGTCCCTGCTCTTCATTTGTGTCTTAATTCCCAGCACATATAGTACTGAATATGAAACAATAAATTTAGTAGTAGCCTCTATGTTCCAACGTAGAGCTAGAGCTATATACTTATCGTATAATTCTGCTCCGCTCTAGAGCGGGCAATTATCGAAATCACTAGCGCGATAAAACGATAACATCTAGAGTAGCACCTTACTCTCTCTACTAGGTACGTTGTACATACTTTGGAGGCCACTATTTGAAAAGGAAAATAAGAAAATATTGATGAGAAAGAAGAGAAAATTACAGGATTTTAGGCCATCCTATCTGGCTCCTTCAGCCGTCTTGACGGATCCACCCCACTACCCGACAGGGTTCATTGGGCATTCCTTTTCGCGCTACTCAAGCTTCACACTCCCTGTTTTCTATGCGCCCGAATTTTGTGCTGCTACTCCTGTCGCCTACCCTTTGGGTGAGTTGTGGGCCTTATTTATGGTACCTAAGGTTATTAGACAGATGATCTGTGATGTAGGCACGCTTCAAATGGGCTCTTAGGTGTGTTACTTTGAGTATGGCGTCGAAACTGGTTGGTCATGCTTCTGCGCATGCGTCGCCCTTCGGCGAGTGTTATTATGTAGGCCTTTGCCTGGTTTTATCTTCATTTTCACTTGCGGTGGCTTAGTTTTGTTTACCTGGTAGGTTCTATTCCGCTTTGTGCTTATTTTCTGCTTTCATTGCGTGGTTTTTGCGAAAAGTTAGGCTAACTTGTGCACTTTCGTTTGTGATGAAGGGGGCATAGCCCCCCTTGCCTTGACGGGTTATTTTGGCCTTATGTTTTGCTTACCTTCACATGAATGTTTCGCATTGGAGTGTGCCCTGTGTTTTTGTTTTTATCTGCCACTGAACCAAGGCTAGGCCCCCTGTTAATAGCCTAACTTTTAGTTGGAGGGGGGCACCAGGGCTAGGCCTCATGTTCCTAGCCTACCTTTTTGGAAGGGGGAGAAGGGACTTTTGGTAGACCGTCAATGTTGCCTCGTCGCTCTTGCTTGCCGATCTATGGTTTTACTAAACCGCCTTAGGCTCGCAGGGGTATGACGCTTTGGTTTTCTAAACCTTCTTGACGCTCGCTCCTGCGCTGTCTCTCCCTTCTTTTGTTTGCTCTCCCCTAGGCCTTGAGTTCATGAGACACAGTCTTCCCCTTACTTGAACTCCCTCATACATTGAGGTCCCCGCGGCACGGTCTTCACCTCCTTTGAGCTCTACGGTGCCTTGAACTGTCGTCCCTTCCACCCTTTTTGGTGACGCGGGTCTCTGGGACGGGCTCCGCGCCCGCTCCGCCCTGCAGCGTGAACAAATCCCGCTCCAGGTCGGTCCTTTGCTTCCGACATGTTCTCTTTTTTGGCTGCTGTGGTCGGGTCACTCTGGACCCGCTCCGCCCTAGGATGGTACTATCCGTCTCTAGGTCGGTCCTCTGCTTCGCACTGTATTATTTTTGCTCATGCAAGCTCCCCTGCCAGCTGTCCTGCTGTGCACTTGGGTTGAGCCTTTTGGTTGGTATTTACCTCCATCTCCCTTTCCGCTCGAGGGCGGACAAATCCGCTCTGGAGCGGACATCTCCGCTATGGTGCAAGCATCTCCACTCTGCAGCGATGTCTATTCCGCTCTGGACAGGGCCCCCTTCGGCTCCTTCTTCACTTTGGCTTCTACACTGGGTCTCTCCACCTGTTCCGCTCTGGAGCGGACACCAGTCCCGCTCCTGGTCGGTCCTAGGCCTTCCCTCTTGCTGCTCTAGCCCTCCTGTTTTCACCTGGTTCTACTCTACGATTGTTTCGCTCTGGAGCGGACGCCAGTCCCGCTCCTGGTCGGTCCTAGGCCTTCCCTCCTGCTGCCCTAGCCCTCCTGTTTTCACCTGGTTCTACTCTCCGATTGTTCCGCTCTGGAGCGGACGCCAGTCCTGCTCCAGGTCGGTCCTAGGCCTTGCCTTCTGATGCCCTGGCTCTCTTGTTCGCTGTGCGCATGCCTTTCTCCTTTGCCTCGACTGCCATTGTCATGCATGCATGCCCCGCTCTGGAGCGGGAGGGTGTAGTCCGCTCTGGAGCGGGTCTGTCTGCTCCGCTCTGGAGCGGGTCTGTCTGATCCGCTCTGGAGCGGGTCTGTCTGCTCCGCTCTGGAGCGGACTTTCCCGCTCTAAAGCGGCCTTGCCCTCTCGGCCCTGGCACTATTTTTTGGCCAATGTTGCCTTGTTTGTACTTGGGGTTTGTCGGTTACAGTGTCTAATAACCTTCTCCTTTACATCAGGTTGTGTTCCCGCTCTGCACTGCTGGGTCCCTTGGACTGCCATCTCCTCTTCGGTCCCTTCACCCTCAGGCACCCTTTTCGGTTCTTATATAGCTGTCATGCTTTATTTCAGGGTGTTTGCACCTGCACCTTGGTCTTTTCTGACCTGGGTTTTTGGGGTTCTTCAGACTGTTGCTGCTTATGATATATGCTTGGCCCTCCCACATGGGGGGGTCCGTCTCCGTCCTTCTCCACATGGGTGGGCGGGGGGGGGGGGGATTATTACTTTTATGTACCTATCATGATGCATGGAATCTTTTGTGTGTTTTTTGTGCATACTGTCATACCTTACTGAAATTTGTGCTTATTATTTCTCTGTGCTTCGTCTGGGACATTTTTCATTTCTCCCTTCGCTTACAGTGCGGATGTCGCTCCCTGACTGCGCGCGCCATGGGTGTGCCCGTCCGGCAATGGGAGCTGGGCATACTGAGTGCCCCACCCATGCTGCGTGCTACTGCCGTGATGGCTTCACCCCCAGAAGGTGTGGCCCGTGTCTCGTCAACATTTTGACAATTGAGTCTCGCCCTACTTCGCCGGATGCTGAGACGGCACGGGTCAACCTCGCCGCTGCATGGTCGGGCGTGGCTCGGTATGTTAAGGACCATTTACATCGGGTCCCCCGCTTCATGGACGAAGGGGTTCGCGCCTTGCTGAACCTTCCTCTGGAGTCTCCGCGCCCGGTGGTCACCGCTTCGCAGGTCCCTCAGTCTGGTGTGTCTCCGTTCTCGGCGGACACAGCGGGGTCGAAGCGGCACCACTCAGCTTCTCCGCGTCGCCGGAAGTCTTCGACGTCCCGCCGCCCTGCAGCTTCCGTCCGCACGTCTCCGGGCTCGACGACTTTTTGCCCTAAGATGAAGGCGCTTCCCCCGGTCCGTGTTCCTGCTGGTGTTTCGGCCTTCTCACCTGGTCGTCGTACCACCCATGAGCTGATCAAGGAGATTGGGGCGTCGCAGGCCGCCGGACATCTACCATCGGCTCCTCTGCCTTCGTTGCCGTTGGCTCTGCTACCACCGTTACCGCCTACTCCTCCACCTACGAAGCGGGGGCTCTGTTTGCTTCGGCCTCCCCTCTTCTTGCCCGCGAGGGTCTACCGGATTCTCCTGGCTTTGTCGAGTCTGACTTTCCGTGTGGCTAGCCTTCTCCTGCTCGGAAAAGTGGACCCGTACCTCTGGCAGTGCAAGGCGCCAGTGTGGAGGTTGTAGGGTCTGGTCAGGAGGGGGCTGCCTGTGACCTCGTGGAACTGAGTGGCGGGAGCAATGAAGAGTTTGATGACGATGTGGTTGAGGACTCGCCACGGGAGTCGTTCTATTATACTCCGTCGCCTCGTCGGTCGCCCAGCTGTAGGAAACGTCGCCGGACCATCTCTTCGTCTTCCTCTTCACCGACCGACGACCCTGGATGGGTCCTTCCTATTCAAGCCATCCAGGAGGCCCAGGTTAGGGCTGAGGAGGCTAACGCTGCACAGTTTGCCTCCCTACAAGAGACGCTGGCACTGATGGCGGGAGGCTTGGAGCGTCCTACTCCCATTCCTCCTGTGGTTCCTCTTGTGAATCCTCTTCCGCCATTTGTGGACCACCTACCAACTCGTCCTGCTCTCTCTGTGCCTGTTGCTCCTGTTGTCGCCCCTCCCGTTCCCTCCCCGGCTGCATCTCCTTCTTTTGTCATGCTACCAGGGAGTGGGTTCGGGATGGTTGGGCAGCCTGTCACTGTTCCGTCCTTGGGAAAATACAAGGTTCCGAAACGTCGCTTTCCTTCTCTTTATGGAGAGCCGTCATCGTGGCGGAACGTGACGGCTTCACACCCGGAAAGGGCTTCTACCCAGGCGCCGGGGGAGCGCCCTGTTTTGGAGAGCTGGCAGGTGCAGGTTAACGTCAGGGGTCATTTTCGGGCTTTGACTCCGGACGGTCTAGTCCCTGAGGTCGACATCAGGGCTCACCCTGGGAGGACGAATTTACAGTTTTTTACGTACCGTCCTCAAGTGTCGCCCTCTGGGTCTAATAAGTTATGGTCGGACTTTGCTCGACACGACATCAATGTCGATGCGCCCGCTCTGTCAGCCATCGCGGGCCTACCCTTGGTGGGGAATGCTCGGGACGTAGAGGGTAACCTCATGGTTCGGCTTCCTCATCTCGAGGGAGGTCCCTGGGATTTGTGGCTGGCTGAAGGCTTGGACTTCGGGCTTTGGTCGTCGGAGGGTTCTTCCCCGCTTCCACAGCACGACTCATCGTTCGTGTCGAGCCTAGTCACGTCTTCGTCCGGGGTAGACCCTATGTACTGGGCATGGTTCAATGCGCCTAAGTTGGCGTTTGTTGAATTGCCTCAGCCCTGTTTCACGCTGCCAGATAAGGGTGCCCTGGAGCGTGATCACAAGCTCCGACAGTGCGCTGCTCGCCTGCTCTCCACCTTCCTGCTGCAGCTACAGCTGGCTCGGCTTCACCTGCGTGTGATAGAGGCGCAACCAGTTGGTGAGATCAGGAAGAGGGAAGAGCACTTGCGGCGAGTACACCTGCAGCTCGCCCTTAACTCGGTCGGGGACCTTCGTTGTGCCATCCATGAGGCTGCGCGTTGTCGGCAGTCTCTGAGGGTGGCCTTCTGTAAGAAGGCGCCGACTGAAGTACGAACGAAGCTGCTGCTGTCGGAGCTCGCTACAGAGGGGCTCTTCTCTGACGCGGCGTGGCAGGAAGCATACCTCTTTGCTGCTGCGGGGCGCTTCGCACCCCGTCCACCTGGGGTGTCGCGGCGTTCCTCAGCCGCTTCCTCCCTTAGTAGGGGTGGGAAGGCCGGCTCGTCCAGAGGACGCCAGGCTTGGCGAGGATCCTCTGCTGGGAAGCGTCAGGTGGTGAAGTCTTCAACTCGCCGTCTGTATGACCGTCGCTCACCACCTCGCCCTTCTCAGCACCTCGCTATTGAGGCCTCCTCTCGGCGAGTCGACCAGAGGCAGGTGGATAGGCGGCCGACGCAGGAAGGTCGGCGCCAGTTTCAGAGGGGCAGTCGCTATCGGGGAGGGACTAACCGAGGCGGTCAGTCTAGGCGCGGCAAGCCCGGGGACATCTCCGCGGCAAAAAACGCCTAGTGCCTCCAGGACTATCCTCTCTCCCTTCTCCCGACTGCCTCACCGAAACGGTGGTCGCCATCACTCAAGGCGCCCCTACCGGCTTTTTTCGCCCCCACTATCGGCAATGGCCTCGCTGATCGTGGGCGCGTCGGGTAGTCAAGCGGGGCCTGTTCTAGAGGTGGCAGTCAAGGCCTCCACTCAGAATGCCTCCCAAACATCGGTCTGTGTCTCCGGACGTGGCCGAGGTTATTCTGGCCATGCACAAGGATGGGATAATTCGGGAGGTCTCGCCTCACCAGCGAGTCTTCCTCTCTCATGTTTTTCTGGTCCCCAAGAAGGACTGCGATGCGATGAGACCGGTGGTCGACCTGTCGTGCCTCAATCTGCACATCGTGAACGACCACTTTCGGATGCTTACCATCAGTCAGGTGCGGTTGGCGCTCCGTCCCGGTTGCTGGGTGGTTTCCCTGGATCTCAAGGACGCTTACTGGCATGTTCCGATAGCTCCTCGGTTCCAGGGTTATCTGGTGCTCCAGCTGCACGAGAGGGTGTTCACGTTCGACAGGCTGCCCTTCGGTCTCAACATCGCACCGAGAGTCTTTGCTAAACTCGTCAAACAGGCTCTGACTCCCGTGCTCAGTCAGGGGATTCAGATCCTGTTTTACTTGGACGATTGGCTCATCACCGCGGACTCTCCCACCCGTTGTGTACACGACACTCTCCTTGTCATCCAACACATCACACGGTTAGGCTTCAAGGTAAACGTTCCCAAGTCATGCCTCACGCCGTCGCAAGAAGTGACGTGGGTGGGCCTTGACTGGGACATGGCGAGCGCGACTGTCAGACAGAGCCGGGTGAATGCGTCGAAAATTCGAAGGAAACTTTTTGCCGCATTGCACTCGGCCTCGATTACCAGGAAACTCTGGGACTCGCTGATCGGGTCACTCAATTGGGCGTCTCTGACCGTTCCCTTAGGGAGGCTCAGACTCAAACACCTGATTCAACTAGGCAACAGGGCTTTTCCGCTACTGCCTCCACATCGGCTGCGACCGATTCCGCGCTCGATCCACTTAAGGTAAATATAGTAGATTCCTCGAAATTTATAGAGTAGGAACCAATATGTTTGTCCCAAGATATAAAACTGGAAATTTTACTAAGCAGAAAGATTGGTTTAATTTGAAATGCAAAAGAGCTTTGGGTAGGCGTGATGCAGCTTGGGCTAGATTAAGAAGAAGGAACACTGAGAGTAATCGGAATAAATATAAACAGGAGAGGAATAGATATGTTAACATAATTAGGCAAGTTAAAATGAACTATGAGAAGAACATAGTAAATAAATGTGAAAGTGACCCTAGATTATTTTATAAATATATAAACAGTAAGTTGAAGGTAAAGAAACAAATTACTAAATTAAGAGTTGATGCAAGGATGTATGAAAATGTATCGGACATGTGTGAGGTAATGAATACCAATTTGGGGTCAGTTTTTACTAGAGAGGAAGGTTTTGACGAACCACAGGCGGGAGTACTGGAGAGTGGTCTTAGTAAGATTGAAATAACTAGAGATGAGCTGTTATCTGCGATGAGAGGACTTGAAGTAAGGAAAGCTGTGGGACCAGATGAAGTGTCTGCCTGGGTTTTAAAGGAGTGTGCAGAACAATTAGTAGAGCCAGTGAGGGACATAATTCAAGCTTCCTTAGATAAAGGACAGGTTCCTGTTGAATGGAAAAGAGCTAATATCATTCCGATATACAAGAATGGAAACCCTGAGGACCCTCTAAACTATAGACCAGTTTCACTTACTAGTATTGTATGCAAGATTTGTGAAAAGTTAATTAGGAAGAGATGGATGAAAATGTTAGAGAGAAAGAAGATAATAACCCCAAAGCAATTTGGATTCAGAGAAGGGACATCTTGTGTTACCAGTTTGCTATGTTATTACAGTAGGGTGATAGATGTACTCCAAGAAAGAGGAGGATGGGTGGACTGTGTCTACTTAGACCTTTCCAAAGCATTCGATAAGGTACCACATAAGAGATTGTTATCGAAGCTTGAGACGCTAGGATGTGTCAGGGGGAGTTTGCTGAAATGGATAGAGAGCTATTTAACAGATAGGGAAATGAGGACCAACATTAGAGGAACTTACTCATCGTGGCGGAAAGTTGAGAGTGGTGTGCCGCAGGGATCTGTGTTGGCACCTCTCATGTTCCTTATGTACGTGAATGACCTGCCGATAGGCATAAACTCTTACATGTCAATGTTTGCAGATGACGTAAAAATTATGAGACAAATAACAAATAAAAGTAGTTGTGAGGAGCTGCAAGGGGATTTAGATAAAATATATGAATGGAGCACCAATTGGAAAATGAAATTTAATATAAGTAAATGCCATGTGTTAAATATGGGAAGAAGTGTGAATAGACCAAATTGGGAGTACAGGATGGGAGATAATATAATTAGCAAGGCCGAAAAAGAAAAAGATTTAGGGTTGATTATACAAGATAATTTGTCGCCAGAGAAACATATTAACAAGCTCTTTAGCGGAATGTATGCAATGGCCGGGAATATGAAAGTTGCTCTGAACTACTTGGATGAGACCATGGTAGCGAAAATTATGAAGAGTATGATTAGACCAAGATTGGAGTATGCAGCAGTGGTGTGGTCCCCGCATCTAAAGAAGCATATTCACAAGTTAGAAAGAATCCAGAGAGCAGTCACTAGATTGGTTCCAAGTCTCAGAGAACTGCCATATGAAGGGAGGCTAGACAAATTAAATCTACCGAGTCTAAAAGAGAGGAGAGAGAGGGGAGACATGATAATGATGTACAAATGTGCCCGGGGGCTGGAGAGGCTGGATAGGGAGGATATATTAATTATGGATACAGGAATAACTAGAGGCCACAGCTACAAAGTAAAAAGACCTACCTGCAAGAACGATATCAGGAAGTTTAGCTTCCCCTATAGATGTATTGACAAATGGAATGGGCTGGAGGAGGAGGTGGTAGGGGCAAGGAACATCCATATTTTCAAGAAAAAATTGGATAAAAAGTAGACTGAGAGACGGGACAACACGAGCTTAGCTCAACTCCTGTAAACTACAATTAGGTAAATACTTACAATTGACACACTGGGTGGTTCGGGGCACGCTCGCGAGGGCTGTGTCCTGGACTTCGCCGCCGCCGACCATCTGGATCGACACAGATGCGTCGAGCGAGGTAGGTTGGGGTTACTAGTCAAACACGGGACACCAAGGTCAAGGCAGGTGGTCAGGCCTCACTCATCTTCACATAAACGTCTTGGAACTGTTAGTTCCGTTGTTCTTCCTGAGGGATCATGGGCAGGCCCTCGCCGGCAGGTCGATGGCCTTCAGGATGGACAACATGACTGCAGTTCATTGCATACAGAAGCAGGGATCCTCCAGGTCCGCCGTTCTTCAGGACCTGGCGGAGAAACTGTTTTTCCAGGCAGACCTTTACAACATCACACTGCATGCGACCTACCTGCCCGGGACGGCCAACCTATGGGCGGATGCTCTGTCGAGGGGACAGAGCACCCAGGTAGAATGGTCTTTCAAACAAACCGTATTAGACGACCACGCGGCCTCCTGGGGTGTTCCGCAGGTCGACTTGTTCGCCTCGTCCGTGACGAACAAGTTGCCTGTGTTCCTGACCCGCTGGATTCGAACTCCAGCGAGGACTGGAGCAGGTGGCAGTCTCTATATGTGTTTCCTCCACCCGACGCGCTTTTGATGTGCATGGTCCTCCACAGGCTGAGAGAGTACCAGGGCAAAGTTTGGTTGATCGCGTCCATCTGGCCGGCCCAAGCCTGTTACGCTCAGCTGAAGCGATGATGCCCGAGTCCCGTTCCCCTGTCGGTCTCAGACTTCCACTTGGGGTCGATTGGAGACCTAGGGACCTTGTTGGCATTCGCATCGTGGTTGTTTGTGAGGCAGGGTGGCTGCCAATGTTTGGAAGATCATTAACTAACAAATTTATTCTACACTGGACACAATCCACATGGAAGACGTACGAATCTCACTGGCACAGTTTTACTTCTTGGATACACGACATGAAATGGATAGAAACCTTCCTGAAAGATCGGAGACAGAGGGTACTGGTGAATGGAATAGGCTCGGGGTGGAGGGAAATTACAAGTGGGGTACCTCAGGGATCTGTGTTGGGACCACTGCTGTTCGTTATATTTATCAACGACTTGCCTGAAGTTATAACTAATGGAAGTGAGGTATACCTGTATGCAGATGACACTAAACTGTATAGAAGATTGAGGAGTAAGGAAGATATGGGTTTGCTTCAAGGAGATGTGGAGGGCATGAAGGGATGGTCTGAGCATTGGTTAATGCCTTTTCATCCAAAAAAATGCAAGTACATGCGGATTGGGACCAGCAAGATAGACAAGGTAGGATACAGTATGTATGAAGCGATGGAGGAAGTGAGTGCAGAAAAGGATATAGGAGTAGTGATAGACAATAAGTTAAATTTCTCAGAACATTTAGTGGAAAATATAAACAAAGCCAATAGAATTGTAATAATAATAATAATAATCTTCTGGTTACTTATATAGCGCCCGTATCTCCTCCTTCGAGGATTCACAAGCGCTTGGCTTTCTTTAGTCTACCAGAGACCATTACCCATCCCCCTTGCTCATGGGGAGATGGTAACCGCCGGCTATATCCCAGAAAAACTTTTCAATCTGAGCGGGGATTGAACGCGAGACCTCGAGATGGGAATCAGGCACGCTGTCAACTGAGCCAGCCGGACGGCTGATAAGGAGGACATTTGTGTCACTTGACGAAGAAATCTTCAGGAATCTCTATACAGCGCTGGTTAGGCCGCACCTGGAATATGCGAACCAGGTGTGGGCTCCATATATGGTAAAGGATATAGAAGCAGTGGAGAAAGTGCAGAGGAGAGCTAGCAAGCTGGTACCAACGTTGAAGAACGCGGGCTATGAGCAGAGGTTGAGGACACTGGGGCTTCCGACACTGGCATATAGGAGAAAGAGAGGGGATATGATAGAGACTTTTAAGATAGTGTCAGGAAAGTACGATGAGGATGTGTGTGAAGGTATCTTCTTGATGCGGGAGGGAACAAGAACGAGAGGACACTCTAAGAAAACTTACAAAGAAAGAAATAGGCTTGAGAAGGCAAAGAACTCATTTTGTGAAGAGTGGTAAATGAGTGGAACGCACTGCCCCAGTATGTAGTCGATTCCGAATCAATAAGGGAGTTTGAAAGTAATCTTGATAAAGCATGGGGAAGACAAGATTTGAAGTTTGATTATAAAACAAAAATACAGAATAGTAAAAAAAATTGCGTCTGCTACTGCCGCCGCCAACACCGTGAACGACCGCAGCAGTGCAAGTACTGGTACTGAGCTGGATACACAGGCATAGTTTGCCTTTTTCCAGAGGATCTACTGTAAGAAACTGTAAGAAGACACGTCACAGACACTGCCATCGGTGGCGTTGGTTTTTCACTACCTCAATTATTTATTTGAGACACGTCACAACATGTTCAACACCCTTAGGAACCACCTGTCTGCCATCCGGGAGCCGTTTGAGAAGTTAACGGGGTTGGTCGTTCCTCAAAAAAGAATTGGATTTCTTCATGCGTGCCTGTTTTAGGCTTAGACCACCCCCGCGCCAGATTCCTCCTCAATGGTCTCTGGCGGAGGCTCTCAAACTGCTCTCGTCTGCCCCTTACACTACGAACCCATCACCTAAACACCTACTTGACAAAACCCTGTTCCTTCTAGCTTTAGCAACGGGTGAGAGGGTCTCGGAGATGGCCGCCATGTCTCGGGCCCAGAATTGCATGAGGTTTTCTCCCCTCCTTGGGTCGGTCACCTTGGCCCCGTCGGTTCATTTTATTGCTAAGAATGAGCGTTTTAAACCTTTTACTGTCCCGGCTTTGAAACGAGGTAGGGCTCATCATCTTTTATGCCCCGTTCACGCTCTCCATTCTTTTGTGGAGACAGTCAGGCTGATGTCGGGGTTGGCATTGTGGGTAGCGCCTCGTACTGGTAGGAGGCTTGGTAAACGTGCGGTAGGAATTCGCCTGTGTCGGATTATTCGGGCCTGCAACCCTCAAGTTCAGGGCACTGCCCATGACATTCGTTCATACGCTGCGACGATACGGTTTCTTAATCATTCGCTTCCGGATATTGCCGACACAGGGCTGTGGTCTTCCTCCAACACGTTTGTCTCCTCCTATCTGTCCATGTCCACGGACAGGCCGGGGCGTCCTTGTGTTGCGTTGGGCCAGCGGGTTAGTTAGGGTCTACCTGCACTATTCCCTCTGTCTTTTGTCCCTTTTCCTTTCCGGGCATTCCTTTATTGGGGGGAGGGGGGGGGGGACATGTTATTCATATTCCCTTATGTGCACTTAGGGTTAAGGACTTTCCTAGGCTAAGATGTTTTATTATTTCTAGTCTTAAGTCTCCTACATATTGATTTTTATGTATGCACCCCCTTCTGCTACTGTTTTTTCAGGGGGTCCTGCTGCTCCGCGCTGGATATGCTCAGGTATTCTCGGTACCTCCGGTACAGTACTCCTCTTCCATATGTGTCTGTCTTCCCTCATTATATTATGGGTACTACTGCTTTGTACAGACAGGGGGGGTGGGGGGGGGGGGAAGGGGGGGTTCTTCCTGCACTATAACCATACCTGCACCTATGTTTACGGATTCGCTAGGTTAAGATATTGATGTCCTCTCTTATCTTGTGTATGCTCCATGACCTTGTATGTTCTACATCATCTCACTTGTTTTGGTCATCCGGTTTTTCGTGCTAGTCACTGATTCTCCTTATGTATTATCATCCCGTCATGTACGGTCCTCCTCTTCGGTAACTGTCTGAAGTCATTCCTTCCTTTATGACTCTTCCAGAAGGCTCGGGGGGGTGGGGGGGGGCATCCGGGGATTCATATTATCCCTTATGAAATGCATCATTCTTGTCTTAGGCTAAGATATACCATTACATAAGATTTGACTGTACTTGACCTCACTTGATATGTGCCTGTCAGTACACTCTTTTATATAAACTCTCTTGTTTAAGTCTGTCTTTTATGGTCCTGATATTACCTAATGGCTAAAGTTTGTGTTTTCAGCTTGTATGTCCGCCTCCAATTTGGTACTCTAGCTCTACGTTGGAACGTAGAGGCTACTACTAAATTGGGAGGTTTAACGACCCTCCCAATACCAAATGAGGTAAACCTCCTATTTGGTCGTAGCCTCGGAGTATCCAACGTCATAGTATCCCGCCCTCGCACCGTACCCCTGCCCATCCAATCTTGTCTCTTGTAACTTGATACCGGGAATGCCCAATTAACCCCGTCGGGTAGTGGGGTGGATCCGTCAAGACGGCTGAAGGAGCCAGATAGGATGGCCTAAAATCCTGTAATTTTCTCTTCTTTCTCATCAATATTTTCCTTTTCAAATAGTGGCCTCCAAAGTATGTACAACGTACCTAGTAGAGAGAGTAAGGTGCTACTCTAGATGTTATCGTTTTATCGCGCTAGTGATTTCGATAATTGCCCGCTCTAGAGCGGAGCAGAATTATACGATAAGTATATAGCTCTAGCTCTACGTTGGATACTCCGAGGCTACGACCAAATAGGAGGTTTACCTCATTTGGTATTGGGAGGGTCGTTAAACCTCCCAGTTCAGTTGATGGTCGAAAAATAAGAATCAACACTCACTGCTTCATTGAAACAGGTGTCACCCCTTCACCTCACTTCACCTCTCTCCACCTCTCTCCACTTCTCCACCTCACTCCACTTCTCCACCTCACTCTCCTTGACCACCTCACTTCCCTTCTCCATCTCAATTGATATCGAGGTCACCTTATGCTTTGGGAGGCATGATAACACGGGAATATATGCAGAGCAGATAACAATCACACAAGATGGCTGACCGCTTAACCCTTTAGGACCGGTTACGCATTCTATAAATATTCCCCGAAACCCAGGGGTTTTGGCCAAAAAACGTCTATGCCTAGGCTACCGTATCTTTGTTATTTTAACTGCTACTGCATTCCCTCGCATATCCAAGCGTAGATGTGTTTCGTACCTGTAGAATGGCGTTGAGTAGAGCTCTCTAAGTCAACTGGTTCAGTTGTGATGACAATTTCTGTGGAGAGAACTTTGTGGCGATGTCAGGCATAGGAGACACTTTTCACTACTGAAACAATAACATACAGCCACACAAAAACAAACGACGCCTCTCCTTCTTGTGTTCGGAGGTGCGCGGTGTCGGTCCAACCAGCTGTGTTTATATGTGTCGGATGGACGGCTTTCAAAACAAGCTTACAGGCTTTCAAGCTACCGGAGCCTCAGAGCTCTTCAGTGTTCCTGGCCCTAGTTTGTTATGGGTGCCGGGTCTGAGGGGTTAAGCATACTGACGCCCGTGACGTCACTTCTCGCCTGGCACTTCTCGTCCAGGTGGGTGACTCAGAGCCCAGCCTGTATATCGGCGCTCCGACGGATCCCTGTTTTGATGGACATTCACCGGGGATGGGGGCCCGTCATCCGACACTGTTAGAGACTGTCGGAACGATGACGGAAATGTCCGAAAAACGGAAGTACGTGTCCGGGAGGCCGTCACCGATCCGGCTAGTACGGGTTTCCGACAATTAGAGGTCCGAAATGGCGAGGGGTTACTGTATTTGGTAGTAGTACATAGTACCCTCCCACAAGCCGGACCCCTGCCCATCCTTGCTCCTCTGTCTACGTGGAATATTGATACTTTTAAAGCAGCGCATGCGCTCAGGTTCGACCAAGTGTCAACATGGGCTGTCAGCTGTAACTCAGGTAAATCCCTTTTTCTTCTCTTCTATGCTTTTTTCACTTTCGGTGGTAGTTTTGGTTAGTGTACAATGTCTCCTAGAGCAAGTTAAGGAGTAGACTCTAGATTTTTTTTTTTTAACCGCGGTTGGGATAACGACATAGCAGTCGAAATAGACATAGTCATCATTGCAATTAGGTTAATAGCCTTGACGTTGGATTTTCCAAGATTTTCCTATTTGGTAGGTTGGGAGGTATGTCAAACCTCCCATTTTTTTCCCGAAATAATTATGAAAAGGTACCCCCTGCGTGTTATAAAGGACTTACAGATAGGAATAGGCCACAGAAAGAATCAAACCTGTCTTGTTGATACTTGATATCACACGCCATTTGCCCAAACTGTTAACAATGATCAGCTGCTTTGCAGCGCTACCTTCGCCACACTGTTCGATATTTATTTTGTATCCTATGGTGTATTGTTTTGTGTAGTCACTAGGGTTCAGCATTTCTTGATTGAAACTTCACATGTTGATTTGGTTGGATAATTTGCATACTGTATATTGTCAGTTCAGTGCATGTGTTATGTGTCGTCTTCTAAACAAAACTAAATGAAATGAAACCATACAGACCCTGGTATGATGATGATGATGATGCAGTTTTTACCACCATACAGTCGACCCTCGCAAATTCGGACTAAAAGAGACTGGGCCTTGTCCGAATTCAGGAAAAGTCCGGATTCAGAAAATAGTGTACGGGGGGGCCACACATGCATACACATACGCACACACAATATTAATATTAATAGCCTAGCAGTAAATAAAAGTTACGTAATATACAGTACTGTACAGTACTCACCTTATCCTAAATCTTCTATTTTCACTATGTACAGGGGTTGATTGAAGGGGGTTAATCAGAATCCGAGGTCGAATCCACGACCATCGGATCATCCACCTCACATCCACATCCACTACTGGGACCCGGCTGAGGCTCCTGGGTGGTGGCTGGCCGGCGATGGTCGGGGGCACTACTGGGACCCGGCTGAGGCTCCTGGGTGGTGGCACTACTGGGACCTGGCTGAGGCTCCTGGGTGGTGGCTAGGGTGGCTGTGGCTGGCCGGCGAAAGAAAGAGTGGATTTTCGTCTGCCTACCCACTTGGTGCTGCTTCAGTATGATTGCCTCCCTGAGTAAACGTAGCTGGGTGTAGTGTGACGCTACCTCAGGAGTGTATTCAGTGAAGGCAATCAGGTCGTCCACACTGGCCCTCAGTGACGATAGTTTGTGTCGGTTTACTGGTTCCTCTTCCTCGTCACTGCTCTCTTCTTCTGCTTCTTGGCTCTGGATCTGTTCTGCGATCTGTTCATGAGTGTAAATTTCATGCCCTGGTACTATCTCTGCCTCGTCCAGCCAATCTTGAACATCTTCCACAGTGACATCCTTTTCCCCAGCATTCCTCAATAGGTTGTGGAAATCAGCAGCCGCATCATTACCAAACCCCTCGAAGTCGTTGGGATCATCATCGGCATGAAGGAATGGTTTCCAACAGTTGGCTAAGGTGGAAATTTGTAGGCTATCCCAAGCAGAGCAAAGATTGCAAATAGCAGAGCGGATGCTTTTGGCTTTGATGTTAGCCAGTGTGCGTGCCCCACGAGTGTCCTGTACTGAGTCGGACTCGTCCTCCAGCACCACCAGGACTTCATTGAGGTACTTCCTGGTATATTTCCTCTTGAGGGCGCTAATAATGCCCTGGTCCATGGGCTGGATAAGTGCTGTGGTGTTAGGCGGGAGGTACACAACTTTAATTCGCCCGTCAGGTGAGACCAATATATCAGCGCTGGGGTGGGCTGGGGCATTATCCAACAATAGAACTGCCTTCACTTCGTCTCTGGGGATGCCCAAAACTTCTACTTGATATCTCATGACAGCTGGCACGAAGTATTCGAAAAACCATGCAGTAAAAATAGCGCAGTTGAACCAGGCTTTCTTGCTGTGGTAATACTTGGCTGGCAGTTCTGTTTCGATGTCTAGGTTCCTCATTGCATGTGGCCTCTTGCTTTTTCCCACAATCGCCAGCTTGAGACGGTGCATGCCACTGGCATTTCCCCCACACAGGGCTGATAATCGTTCCTTGGATAGTTTCTTTCCTTTTGTTTTCCCCTCATGCTTCGTTACCTGGGTATTTTTGGGCATAGAACGCCAGTAAAATCCAGTCTCATCGGCGTTATATACTTGAGAGAGGGTTAGGTTCTCTTCCTCCACAAGCTTATGGAAACGAGCACGGAAAGCTTCTATCCCAGAACTGTCTGCACTCCCACTTTCCCCATGAGTTTTAACATTAAACAATCCATGTCGATTCCTAAACCGCCATAACCAACCATCACTACCCTTAAAGTTAGCTAGGCCTAAATTTTCAGCCAGCTTCACTGCGGCGGTCATAATCTCCACACCCCGTACATTCACGCCACTAGACCTCTCCTGAAGAAACCACTTCAGTACAGCTGCATCTAGCTGGGAATGATCATCTGTGGTCATATTTTTCCTTGGTCTTGCTTTGCCAGTTTTAGATTTATTGCCTTCAACACAAAATTTAGCAGCATAGTTCCTTAACTTGTCCTTGGTCTTACGTATATCGGAGACGGTTTGCTTCTTGCACCCATACTCCTCACAAACTTGGAGCACTGTACGACCATTCTCAAGCTTCCTTATCAGTTCTAGCTTTTGTTCTACACTCAGAGTAACCTTTACCCGCTTGACAGTCTTTTGAGGCTTGGGGGGCATGGTGGCTGGCAATGAAAGTCGATAATAACACCTTAATAACCAGGTAGTCGCACGGCGGGTTGTAAACAAGCTTGAATGACTAGGCGGGAACGGGTGGCGTCACCCGTCGCGAGAGCCACCTACCGGACAAAATTTTAAGTATTCGGACAAGTATGCGTTACGGTACGCACTACCGGACTCCGGATTGTGTCCGGATTGTTGAAAGTCCGGATTGGTGAAGTCCAGATTTGCGAGGGTCGAGTGTACACTCCCTGCTGAATAGCAAAGCTAGGGTGGGTGCCCTGATGAATCAGGGACTTAGTGAATAGTTGCCACAGATTGCTAGACCGCACCATTCACCAACAGCACTGACATCTGCCAATAACTCATTGGCTGGCCCGAGGCTCGAACTGTCAACCTCACGGTTAGCAGGCGAACACTCTACCAATCGACCTACGGCCTGTGGCCACAGAAAGAATCAAACCTGTCGTGTTGATACTTGATATCACACGCCATAATGAACTTCATGCTTGTGTATGTAAACAAGTGAACCAATTACCCAGTAAGTGCTACAATCTCATGTTTTACTAAGGCTATGCCTAGACATACTGATATTTTTTCCACACATTTTCCTCCTGTAATTGATTAGGGGTGTGTGTTATTCACCTCGAAATACGGTATCTTGTCAGACTTTGAGGAAGATTGGCAAGGATACCATTGAGGGAATTGACATACACATGACCCACCAGCTACTCAGGAGGGTTTAATTTAAACAAGTACCGTAAAATGCGGTAACTTCGGACATTTTTCGATGTTTTTTAACAATTTCTCCTGAGTTTAAACACATTATAGAGATTTAACTAGGTCAAGTGATGTATGGTGGTAGTGCGCCGTAATCCAGGAAGCCTCCTAAAATTAACCCCCTATAATAAGAGAGCTATCCTTATCCTAAATGATGTCCGAAGTTTGCTTGAAAAGTTGATAACTTCGGACTTGTATGGCTAACTTCGGACGTAGGTGATTTCTTATGGAAAATGGTTGCCAAGAAAGCTGAGATAACTTCGGACGAACGGAGGAGAACTTCGGACCTACGTTCGTGGCCTTATTTCATTCATTTTTCGGCTCCTATTTTATATGAATATTTTATTATTGCTGCTTATTCTTGTCCGATGTTATAGTGGAAAATGCACAGTCAATACTTTTAGGCCTGTATAATCAGTATAGGAGGGGGATATATACGATGTTTAACATAATTATATTCTGTTTGCATCTGTTCTCGTTAGGCATCGAGCTCACTCCTAGAAAATATTGAGCAGGAAAAATAACCAATGCTGTCAAATCAATAACTCGAAAATTAACTAGGCCTAGTGAAAATATATAGGTATGTATAATATATCAATGTATATACACTTTTATGAATTTAAGCATTTTTATAGGTACAGTAAAAGTCCGTTAATCCGACGACCGATGATTCGAATCTCCCAATAGTCCGAATTTTTCAATTTGAGGCCAAATCCGAATTCTCCCAATGGTCCGAATTTCAAGAAGTCCAAAGTCCCCTTTTTGAGGCATTAGGCCACTCAAATGACACATAATGGAGCACACACATATCATATGTTCATGAATTCACTTTAAAAGTTTACCATTGTCATTGTAGCCTATTACCTACTTCAAAACATTCAGATTAATGGTCAAAGGAAGCTACTGATATAAACGTAAACACCTTCTTCTTCTTCTTCTTCTTCCACATTGTCTGCTAGAGAGTTTGTTTTGCTCTTGAACGCATCCTTGGGACGCTCCGATGCGCTACTGGCTTGCACCGCATTTTCTGCAAGCACATTCAGTCTTGAGCTTGAAAATGCACCTTTGGATGTATTAGCCTTGAGCTTGAAAACGCACCTTTGGAGTTCCGATACGCTACTATTTATAGTTCAGTGATCGGAGCGTCCCAAGGGTGCTTTCAAGACAACAAGACAAGGGTGCTTTCAATACAATATAATATAACAGAGCACATCACAAAAGGAAAATCACAAAAGGAAAATTACAAGAACTTCTCAGGGAGGTGCCGTTGTTAAGGCATTACTTCCCGAACCACATCTGATCTTAAAGAGCAAGACAAACTCGCTAGTTGACGGAAGAAGAAGAAGACGTTTATATCAGCAGATTCCTTTGACCATTAATCTGAATGTTTTGAAGTAGGTAATAGGCTACAATGACAATGGTAAACTTTTGAAGTGATTTCATGAACATATGATATGTGTGTGTGCACCATTGTGTCATTTGGGTGGCCTAATGTCTCGATGTTTTCATCATACACAGGTTCATAGGGGTAAAGTCCGATAATCCGAAAAATCCACTAATCCGAACGAGGGCCGGTCCGCTGCCCTTCGGATTAACGGAAGTTTACTGTATAACGTATTTGTTGGTGTTTCTTTCGGCAGATAAAAAAAAATTTGGACAAGATATATGCCTCTCCTAATTTATATATATATTATAATTATATCCAGAATTATCCGAAATACATAAATCGGTTAGCATAGACTCATATTTTTATGGGTTTTTGGACTCAGAGAATGATGAATTGATCTTTTACCACCATGTTAATGATGTACAAGTATTATGAATGATTTTCATAGGGCAAATAATAACAAACGATTGTTTTGTTCCATGTCCGAAGTTACCATGTTTTTTTTTTAAACACAATCGGTTAAATGATACTGTTCTAGCTAGAGCGTTATACAAGTGTAACAAATTTCCTTTGGTGGATGTTGTCTCTGGTAATGTTACTACAAAATTATATCAGTCACAACATCATTCATACAAACAAATTTCTTCAGGGTGATAGAAGTTTGGCAGGGTAGCGAAAAATGTACATATTTTCGTCACATATATAATATTTTGTTTTTGTACATATACTCATGTCAGTTCCTAGGACTTTTACATGCTCTTCCTTTGCCATTTCTCTAAACGGACCCCACAAAAAAAAAAAAAAATATATATTTTCCATTATATAATGACAATGTCTAATTACTTATTATCGCCTGGCGGGTGCCCAACCCCGAAAAGGGTTGAAATAGGGGAGCTATCCCCCGCCAAAGGCGGCTTTCTAGGGCCTTTCCTAGCTGATGCTGAGAGGATTGGGTTCTAGTCATGTGGTGATGGGCTGGTCTATCAGAGTGAGAACTGAGCAATCTCTGCCATACCCATAGCTTACTCTGACTGTTCCTTTTACTTATATATTTTCTAGATCTCAAGTGACGGCGTCTCTAACGTGGATTGACCATCCCAATCTACCAAGATTGGAAGCCAAAGCGTCACATTTTTCCCTTGCCCCTCAACTTTCTCTTCATAATTGCTGAGGGGCACAGGGCCCTGGTGGGGCTTTGGTTTCCCGGGCGTTTCCCGCGCCCTCCTCAAGCTCCCCGCCATGGAGTGGCTTCGGTCACCCAGGCTTTATTGTGGTCGGCGGGGAGGGTTCTGTGGGGGCGCTCGGTTGTGGCCTTGGCCTTGGCCTTGTTCGGGGCCTTGGGGCTGTTCGGCCAGGCAGCTTGGGGAACAACAACAACAACAACAACAACAACTTATTATCGCCGATGTCCGAAGTTATGACCCAAGTCCGAAGTTACCCCACTTTACGGTACCGGTATATATAAAAATCTCCATCAATTAAGATTGATCAAAATCATCTGGCAGTAGAGTGCTAACATGTCTTCTTATTGTTTTTGTTACAGGACAACCCCGAGGAGTGCAGTGTGTGCTTCACCAAATATAATGATGAAGGACGGCCACGCACTCTACCATGTGGCCACACCTATTGTACTCCATGTATTTTCAACATGATGGAGGCTGACCAGGTGTCCTGTCCCACCTGTCGTGTCACTCACCAAGCCACTAATATCTCAAATTATCCTATTAATTATGTAATTGAAGCCTTGATTAAGAAAATGGAAGCCCTCAAGCAAACACTAACATTACCTGCACCAACATCAACAACAGACACGTCCTCAGTGGGAAGTGATGTCTCGGTGTCAGCAGCAACAGGAGTCAGCAGGAAGAACCAGAATGCCGCCATCAGCAAGAAGTTACGGTCTATGTTGGAGGAACAGAAGAATAATGTTGAAGGACAGTTAACTGACTGCCAGGGGGTCCAGTCACAGTTGGACCAATATCGCAAAGAGTTGGACGGCAATAAGGATGAGCACCTCCAACAGCTGGACAAACTGTATGTCTTGGTGGAGCAGCACAAGACAACTCTAGAACTACTGGAGCAGGAGGACACCAGAGTTGTGGCCATGAAGAAAGAAGGAGAGGAAGGAGAGCAGCAACTGAAGGCTGAACTGAAGAGTCTGCAGGATGTTAACATGGCACAGGAGGTGGTCACAGCTATTTACCATGCAGATCACTACAATGTGGAGGTCGAAGATTGGGTGCAGAAATGTAGGGAGATGTTCCCGGATACCATCACCATTACCACCAGCTTACAGGTAAGTGATTATGTTACCACCAAGTTGATGGTTGGTCATTATGTTACCAGCAAGTTGATGGTTGGTCATTATGTTACCACTAAGTTGATGGTTGGTCATTATGTTACCACCAAGTTGATGGTTGGTCATTATGTTACCACCAAGTTGATGGTTGGTCATTATGTAACCACAAGTTTAACCCTTTCAGGTCCATTTTTTTTGTTTTATGTGGATGAGGGAGACTAAAGGCAAAACTGCCTGTGATGAGTGCCTCACCCAGAGTTGAAAGAGTGGCAGGGCCAAAATGAAGGAACAGTCGAGCCAAAATGCCTGGACACACTGAGTTTGAAGCAATTTAAGTCATAGGATGATGGAAAGATGGATTCAGGGAGAGAGTTCCAGAGCTCACCTGTTGAATAGAAGAAAAATTAGGAGTATCGTTTCACTCTTGAGTTGGAGAGTTGCACAGAGTAGGGGTGGGATTGTGTTGCAAAATGAGTACTACATATGCTACGTAGAGGAGGTGGTATAAATGCCCTCTCCATCGATACGGGTGACTCACAGCTGCAACCAGTAAACTCTGTTCGAAATCTAGGAGTGTATCTGAATTCAAGACTGGATTTTAACCTCTCTCTCTCTCTCTCTCTCTCTCTCTCCCCCCCGGGCTGCCTGTCCTAAGGACAGTGTCGAGTACCCGGCCAATTTGGCCGAAAAATCGTCTAGGCCTAGGTGACCGTATCTTTGTTATTTTACCTGCTTGAAAATTCCCACGCATGTCTAACGTACTGTGGTTTCCAATCTGTAGACTGGCGTTGAGTAGAGCTCTCTAAGTCAACTGGTTCAGTTGTGATGATGATTTCCGTGGAGCACATTTTGCCGCGATTTTAGCCATGAGACTTTTCACTACTGAAATAACAACATACAGCCACACAAACACAAACTACACCTCTCCTTCTTGTGTTCGGAGGTGCGCGGCGTCAGTCCAACCGGCTGTGTTTACATGCGTCGGACAGACGGCTTTCAAAACAAGCTGAATAGGCTTTCAAGCTTACTTCCTGTTATAAGGACACCCGGGGTCCTGCCCATCTGCCTCGGTGTTCTTATATAAGGACAGCAGGGCTGGAAGGGTTAAGGAGCACATAAATCAGATTGTCAAAAGTTGCTACCTACACATCAGAAATCTCTACTCGGTGAGGCAGTTTATACCTAGACGTTGCCTTCTGATACTGGTCCACTCTTTGATATTCTCTCGTGTTGATTATTGCAATGCCTTATTCGTGGGTCTTCCAAATTACATATTAAAGAAAGTATAATCTGTTCTGAACAGAGCTGCAAGACTCATTTTTGGAATTACACCAGGAACCCCTACCACTTCTTATCACATCGAACTGCACTTGTTACCAATAAAAGCTAGAATAGAATTCAAGTTGTGTCTGGTAACTTTCAAGGTCCTCAAATTTGGTGAGCCCGGGTATCTTGCAGAGCTGCTCATGCGTCCACCGGCACGCCATGGTGTAGTCGTGTGCCATGATGATGACCCCCTGCGTCTTGATGAGCCGTGGGCTTTCCGGCAGTCATCTTTCTTTGAGAGATCATTCTCTTACATGGCTCCAAGGTTATATAACAGACTGCCACTGACCATGAGACAACTAAGTTCTGTTGAGTGCTTCAAGAGACAACTTAAGACTTTTCTCTTTGAATGAAGCCATGATCTCGAGAGGGGTGTCATCATGGAGGGCTTATAGGGTGTAAGCTATTTGCCACTGCTGGTGGCTGGGTGATGCGTATAGGTTTTGTGTTGCATTGATTTAAGCAATTTGTGTTTGTTTTTTTGGTTTTTGGTTTTCGAGCGCTTTTGAATTATGTGGAAAAATTGGCGCATGTGAGAAATAAGTAACGTGCTTATTATTATTAATATTTACACTGAGAGAGCTCTGAGGAACACTGCTTATTGTAGTAGTGAGAGAGATGCAACATTGTAAAAAAAGAGAGAGAGATTGCGAAGAGTCTGTGAGTGGATGTGAGTTAAGAAGACGAAAGACTTTCTTTTCTACTTAGTCAAGAAGTGCTGTGTGAAAGGATCCTCCCCACTCATGCGAACAATACAACAACAAAAAAGATTGGCGATGGGCTGGTCTATCAGAGTGAGACCTGAGCGATCTCTGCCATACCCATAGCTTACTCTGACTGTTCTTTTTACTTATATATTTTCTAGATCTCAAGTGACGGCGTCTCTTCCGTGGATTGACCTCCCAATCTACCAAGATTGGAAGCTAAAGCGTCACATTATTCCTTTGCCCCTCAACTTTCTCTTCATAATTGCTGAGGGGCACAGGGCCCTGGGTGGGGCTTTGGTTTCCCGGGCGTTTACGCACCCTCTCAGCTCCCCGCCATGGAGTGGCTTCGGTCACCCAGGCTTTATTGTGGTCGGCAGGGAGGGTTCTGTGGGGGCGCTCGTTTATGGCCTTGGCCTTACTCGGGGCCTTGGGGCTGTTCGGCCAGGCAGCTTGGGGAACAACAACAACAACAAAAAAGACGCACTGTGCCCCTGTAGGCTACAGAGCAAGAAGCTGTGGAAGGGTAAAGAACCCCCGGTGGCGGTTGAGCACACCCAGCTTCTGGGAAGCTGTTTTAGTTAGGGTGGTAATATGGTCTTTCCAAGTGAGATCAGAAGATAAAGAGACACCGAGAATACTGAGAGAAGATGAAGGGTTGATTTGTGTATTGTTGAAGTATATGGGATAGTCCTGTGGGAGTTCTTGATGGGTAGATACATGGAGAAATTGGGTTTTGGTAGTATTGAAAGCAACAAGATTTTCTCTGCCCCAAATGGAAATGGTTGATAGGTCAGAAGATAAGTGTTTAACTACTGTTTATGGCATCATCACATGATTTTTTGAGTGATTGCTTCAATTTGCTTGCTGGGGGTTCTGAAAAAATAGTTGAATAGTGTAAGCTAAGGTAGAGTCATCAGCATATGAATGGATAGGACTGAAGGTACAGTTGAGAAGATCATTAATGAATATTAGAAAGACATCTTGCTCTGTATAGGGGCATAGTACGCCTATGTATCAAGTATTATTCGCATTTTGTGGGAAGATTCAACCCATACCACACTTCTCGAAAGGATAAAATCAAAAGCATTTTGTATCATCAACTCACCTCTTACTAATTCCCTACAATCTCTTTACACGCTGCAATGTTGCATCTCTCACTCGTCTACCGCTATTACAATAATCAGTGTTCTTCAGAGCTTCCTCAATCTTACGAAGAGTGGGGTGCACGCGCATTTTTATACATTCCCACCCCTATTCTGTCCAACTCTCCAACCCAAGATTGGACCGATTTTCCCAGTCTTTCTTCTACTCAACAAGCAAGCTTTGGAACTCTCTCCCTCGACCTGTCTTTCCCTCAACATATGACATAAAACTGCTTCAAGCTCCTTTTGTCCAGACATTTTGATTCTAACATACGTTGAATTTGACTCTCTCACTCTTTCAACTTTGGGGGCGTCACCAGTTACAGTCAGTTTTGCCTTTTGTCTTCTTCATTCACATAAGAAAAAAATATATATAAATAATATAAACAAAAATCCTATATACAATAAAGGCCTTATCATTGGATTTGGATGATAGCAGGTGGAGGGCCAGGCTGCACTTGTTTCTAGGTCAGCACAGCTAGATCGCATCCTGCTACATACAAAAATGGGCTTAAAATGGCTAATTTCAAACAGTTCACTTATATTTTTGTTTTGTTTTCTGTTTTATGCCTCTCCCCTGAAGGGAAAGGTGTATGTCTCAGAAACATGGGCCGTTAAAGTAGAGGATGTCAACAGAATGGAACGTAATGAGATGAGAATGGCGAGATGGATGTGTGGCCAATTACAGGATAGAATAACAAATGATGAGCTGAGGACACGTTTAGGTACAAAGAGTATTAGCGAGGAGTTGCGTACAATAATGTATTGTATTTCTATGGCTAAATAAAATATTTCAATAAAAACAAAACAAATACAAGTAGACTGGGATGATATGGGCATGTGGAGAGAATGGATGAACAAAATGAGGTAAAACTGTACTAAAAATCCAGGTGGCGCTGGGGGTCTTATTCAAATGACTCGTGTGTGATGCACCATTGAGGTGTTTTGAGTGTTTTCGTGATTTAAGAGGTTTAATACAGTTCACAACTATCTCTGACACATAGTTGTGTAGGTCCTAGTATATTTTTACTAGATTCATAATATGATGGTTATATACTCGTTAATGCAGTGAATATATAATTTTTAACATAATTTGATACATAAATATCAGCTTCCTGAACAAGAAATTTAGTTTCATTTAGTTTAGTTTCAAATTTAGTGGTGTAATAGGCTGGGCGAAATTTTAATACTCATTGAAGTATTGTATTTACTTCCTTTTTAATTACTAACAAATACGTGTTTCAGTAGAAATTGGCTGAACATACGGTATTATATCCTGTAGCTGTAGAATTTGGCAGGTTGAATGTCTGCGCCTGCGCACTATAGTTTCTTTCCTACAAAACAAGCTATCGTGCGCTTTTAAGTTACCATTGTATAATCCACTATCAAATCGGGCAGCTAAATATGTTACCGGCTATATTTCTTATTAGACCAGTGACAGGAAATCAATGTGAATCAGAATGTCATAGAACACAGAGGCAGCAAATTACATACGTGGAGATGCAGGAAATTCGAAAAAGATGATGACAAATTTTTTTTACAACACTGCCTTTTCCACGGACGACTGTTTAAGTCGTCAGCTGACCGCGGCGGGATATACGTACACAGTGTTGCCACGGTCTTCTTTTGTTCGCACCATTGGGCTAGTTAGGATTCGTTCAGAAGCGTAGATTTGCTTGTTTCCATTTCAAACGATATTATATTCTTGATTTACAGTGTGACGGGGTGGATAGCCTCTGAAGTATTATCCTAACTAACTAACATTGAGGAAAGCAGAATTGGGCTGGTTCTATATACTATTAAAGTTGTAGAGGTGTCGAGTGTTGAGTAGCCTATAGCTAGGCTACATTTCATACAAACGTACGTTCATCATGGCTTTCTGTTGGTTGTACTATACATGTATGGTAGCCTATGTGGTGGTGACTGAATAGCCTAATTAAGTGCTTGTTTGTGAGGATGGATTGGGACATTGATGCAGATTTGATGAGTGCATGATTGTGATAATAATGTATGTGGTATTTCATTAATATTTAAATGATGTGACACGTAGGCCACTACTCATACAGTAGGCTATATGGGACTAGGCCTAGTTATATTTGGGGAACTCATAGTATCATGCATGCATGGCTGTTAAAGATAAACATATCAGAAAATGTGTGTGATAGGATTAAAATAGATGAAATTGTCTGATGTGCGGTATTAAGTGATTAGGCTACTTTTGGGCGAGTTTCGAGATGTGATTTGCGCTGGCAACCTTGGAATTCACACACACACACACGCACGCACGACACAATCTATAACTGAACATTTTACCTTTATTAACCTGACAAGCGCGAAATAGACCTAGGGGCTAGGGTAGTTATTTGTGCATTTCTAGCCTTGGATTCTGACAGAATTCGTTATATTTACAATATAGAGCATTATTTGTTTTCGGTATGCTTTTATTTTACATATATGATGTATATATGAACCTTCAAGAGTGCTAAAATAAGTTGGAAAAGCATTTGGGTGGTGAAAAACGAATATATTGGCCACCCGGTCATAATCTCAGGCGAGGGAGAGCCACAGGCAACCCTCCTCTCTCGCTGTCTGTGAGGTAACTGAGACGAGCGGGGCGGTGTGGGCCGGTGTCTGGGTGTTACATAACGATCTTTTCTGCAACCCACTTGTGCTACATTATCGCGGGAGAGAAAAATAACCGATAAATGATGATAATAAGAGGAAAAATAGGTGATAATTGAGGAGGGGAGGGAGGGGGAAATAAGGTGGGGAAGGAGGGGAGGGGGGTGGGTGAGATTTACATGGATGAGTACTGGAGGGGAATTATCTCACCTAGAGACAAATTCCTTTGTTTTGATAGGCCCTTTTTTTTTTTGGAAGGTTTTTTTTATGGTCTTGCTTCCGTGAGGCCTATCGCGTTCCCGAAAGGAAGCCTTCCGTGAGGCCTATCGCGCTTGCCGGGTTAAGACTATAATCCACATTATATTAAGATTTCCATCTGTGAGAAACAAATATCTACCACCATTACTGCTAATGTGCACATAGATGCACAACTAATGTCAAATTTAACAAAGTAAGTTAAGTGGGGAAGAGATGTTTACTGTCCGAGAAGTTTCGTATAATGACTATTATGGGTAGCGAACACTGGCATCAATTTAGTATGCGCTTGCTAGATCTGAAACTAGTTTATAATTGTATAATCTAATATCCAGTAAAGTGGCTAATGACGATTATTTTATAAGTTCATCTCGAGTTTTTATACATATCATTTTAATTTTAGGACATGGATACCTATCTATTAAAATATTAACAGGACTACTTTTCGAATGACTGCCATGTGTTTTTGTGGGCCTAATCAAATATGTTTTATTAATCATAAATACTTTGTATATTGGACAATGTACTGAATAGAATGTTAGAGTAATATGTCTGTAACATTCATGACTATAGAAATCCAGTGATATTTTGATGACTGCGATTTAAAAAATTCAATTCACTCGATGGCAACAAATTTAGGTTGGTGCGAACCAAAGGTGGGAAAAATAGCAGACAAATTTTTTATTTCCCCCCATTGGGTGAAAAGATGCAGGTACAAAGGAGTACAAAGGAAATCAAGCAACAATAGGTCTAGTGACCCTTCTAGGCTGCTTGTCCTCCAAAACACTGAGGATCAAGTGTCCAAACAGTGGTTTAGAGTGGATGAGGGAACATTGGAAAGGGAACTACTGCCCTGGAACTAATGTCCGTGGCAGGATTAGGAAGTTAGTAGAGGACAGATGGGTTAGTAACTGAGGGGAGGATAAAAATAAAGTTATTCATTTTCAAACGCAGTCAGGCGCGGGTTTGATGCGAGATATTTGTCTAGGCGAAGTTTAAATGAATCAACGGTGCTGCAGTCTATAACATCTCGGGGAAGCCTATTCCATAAGTTGACAACTCGATTGAAGAAGACATTTTTAGCTTTGTGTGAGTTAAAAGATTTACCAATAATTTTGCACCCGTTTCCCCGCATGTAATTAGATTGGTCGATAGTGAAGTACTTACTACAGTTCATATTGTCGATGCCTTTGATGATTTTGAACACTTGAATTAAGTCGCCTCTTAATCTGCGCTGGGTTAAAGGAAATAGATTTAATTCTCTAAGACGCTCCTTGTATGGTTTGTTCTTTAGGCTAGGTATCATTTTGGTAACTCTACGTTGAACCCGTTCTAGCTTGTCTATATCTTTTTGGTAATAAGGGCACCAGGATTGAACGCAGTATTCCAGAAGAGGGCGGACTACGGAATTGTAAAGGGTTAGGATAACATCTTTGGATTTATACTCAAATGACCTGCCTATAAAGCCAATTATTTTGTTTGCCTTCTTAACAACTTCTGAACATTGTTGACTCGGTTTTAGGTTACTCGATATTGTTACTCCCAGATCGGTTTCTCTGTTTACATTCTTAAGCTGAGTGCCATTCATCAAATAGTTTGCTTTCTCATTTTGGTATCCGATGGTGTTTGTGATGGTGTTTCTGCACCCTGGTTGGAGACTTCGGCATCTCATATAATAATAATAATAATAATAATAATAATAATATGTAGTACTTTACATTTATCCGCATTGAAACTCATTTGCCAAATTTGGGCCCAACATGACAACTTATCTAGATTGTGTTGCATATCGTCAACTTGTTCTTTTGAAAGTACGCTATTTGCAATTTTTGTATCGTCAGCAAATTTTGAGATTGTACAGGTGAGACCCTCATCTATGTCGTTGATGTAAATTAGAAAGAGAATTGGTCCTAGTACCGATCCCTGGGGTACCCCGCTACTTACATTGGTCCATTTAGATGCCTTACCGTTTATGACTACGCTTTGTTTTCTGTCGCTGAGCCAATTTTCTATCCATTTCAACACACCGTCTTGTATTCCATGTGCTTTTAGTTTTAGCAGTAAACGTTTGTGGGGAACTTTGTCAAAGGCCTTTTGAAAATCAAGGTATATAATATCTACAGCTTTACTCTCATCGTAGAGGTTGAGGATATCGTGGAAGAAGTCTAAGAGGTTTGTTAAACAGGAACGTTTTTTACAAAAGCCGTGTTGAGTATCTTTAAGTATGTTATTATCCTCTAAGTGATTTACGAGTCTGTCTCTTATGAGTGTTTCTATCATTTTACATACAACTGAGGTTAAGCTAATTGGACGATAGTTACTGGGTAGGGATTTGCTGCCTTTTTTGAATATCGGTGTTACGTTGGCTAGCTTCCACTGATCAGGCATAGTTCCAGACTGCAAGGATTTGTTGAATAGCAATGTCAATGGTTTAGAGAGCTCATTCTTAGCTTCCTTTAGGACTCTAGGTAAGATTGTATCAGGTCCAGGCATTTTATTTACCTTGAGTTTATCTAAACAATTCAATACTTCTCTCTCTGTAATGGTGATATTGCTTAGAACATCTAAATTATCAATCTGAATCGGTCTGTGATTGTGGAGGGAGCTGCACCAAAGTGTACAAGTAGACTGGGATGGAATGGGCATGTGGTGAGAATGGATGAACAAAATTGGGTGAAAAGATACAGGTCTGTGATTGTGGAGGGAGCTGCACCAAGGGGTGGACCGAGAAAGACCTGAGATTGGACTATACAGTATGTGCCGATCTCAAAGCCAAAAACTTGACAAGTGAAGCAGCCCTTAATAGGGTTGCCTGGAATGCCGCCATTAGGACAAGAGACTGAAACTGCACATATGTGTGGAGCACTCGGTCTTAAAATGTATGTATGTATGTATGTAACTATGTCAAAGCTAAGGTTTATACAATTTTGCTGTAAATTTTGTGCTGGTTTGATTGTTGTACCTATACACATATGATAATGAGATACATAGGAAAAGGAGTCCCATCACAAGCAGCTTAGGTATGAGGGTTCAATCCTTGAAAAACTCAGTAAAAGCATCAGGTGACAGAGTATACGGATCTCTTAAAGGGTCAGGTGACAGAGTATACGGATCTCTTAAAGGGTCAGATGATAGAGTACACGGATCTCTTAAAGGGTCATGCATATAAATTTAAAGACTATTTTGTCCACAGAGAATGTGGTTACAGTCTCACATCCTAAATGGCGGTTTTCCAGGCGGCCCTGTCAAGGGCTGCCTCTGTTGTCAAGTTCTTTATTTTGAGATCAGATCGGAGTACCCGAGTCCACGTCATTCTAGGTCCACCCCTACGCGCATCTCCCCCCATGTTCACAGTCCGGCATTTCTTCACCCAGTTCTGATCATCCATTCTCTCCACATGTCCAAACCAACCAAGTCGGCTCATGCTTATCACTTCACTTCGCTCGATACCCTGTCCCTGAGATTAACCCCACACATCCATCTCACACATCCATGGAAGGATGGAGTGAGGAAGTACATGAACGAAGGCGGTGCTGGGTGGGGGGAGGGGCATCGACTGACTGGGGACAGAGGTGCATGGGGGCGGTTCGTTCGTGGCCACCCCTTCGGGGATCACGGCGTCAGGCAATAGATAGATAGATAGATCCATCTCACCATTCTCTTCTCATTCTGTTCCATTCTATTGATATCCTCCGGTTTAGCCGGCCACGTCACCGAGGCATATGTCATCGTGCTCCTAACACACAAGGTATACAGTACATACACCTTCCCTTTAAGGTGGGCTGGGAGCCCTCTCATGGTCAGGAGTCACAACAGCTCTCTAAACTTTCCCCAGCCACTTCTGACTCGAGCAATGGAGCTAGCTTCAGCGCCACCTCCGGCGGAAATTATATCGCCCAGGTAGCAGAACTCATTCACACACTCCAGCGTTACACTGTCAAAATCAACACTGACAGGCGGGTCATTTAATACAAGATCTCCCTTGCATACTGCACATTTAAAGTCTATGATTCTTGTCAAAGGTCCTATAGCTCCACTATATCTCTTGTGTACCCAGTCACTACAGATGCAACATTGAATCGAGTTACTTCCCACTCCCTTCCCTCATACTGTGCATGGATAGTCACCGATTCTTTCCATATAGTTCCACGCCCTACTCCACTAATCATGAGTTCATGACCTTTGTTTAATCTATGTTAACTCTTAGACCCTTATTTGCCATACCCTCCCTCCATCTCTTGAACTTTGCCTCTGCTTCCTGTGCACTATCTGCGATAAGAACTAGATCATCTACATATAACAGCTCCGTTGGGAGTCCTGTCCCAAATTCCCTTGATGGAGCCTCCTTGGTCTAAAACAAACAGTAATGGGTTCAGCACTGAACCTTGGTGAACTTCAACCTGATGTGGCGGCGTCTACGCCGTGGGACCACCTCCCGGAGCTGCCAACCGCGGATGGCTGCCGACCCTCCACGGCCGGAGACAAGATCAAAGACCAGTGGAGGACAACCGGATGCCGGCCGCGGGGAGCAGTTTCAGGAGCCAAACCGTCACAACCATCCCCTGCCTCCTCCCTGGGGGCACAGGTCCTTGGAGCGGCTTCGGTCGCGCCGGAAATTTCCACACCTCTCACACCACACACACACATCACACAGTTTTTCCTACATCGAGAAATGACTCTCCGGCTGTCATTTCTCGAAGACTTCTTCTAGCCGGAGACATTGAGAGCAACCCAGGACCCACCTACACATACATATGTCCAACCTGCTCAAAACCCATCACTTCGAGTCACCACACTAAGGGTTCAGTTCTCTGCAATTCATGCGGGAACTGGACCCACTTTACCTGCACAACACTTGCCTCCAAGAAACACTACACGAACACCTGGACCTGTTCCTCATGCCCCTCCCTCTCCCAGTCAAATCCCTCACCTAAAACCCGTCCACCTCTCCTCCCTAACCCACCTAACCTTCCCATATCATCCACTCCCACCCCTAAAACACATCCACCTCTCCTCCCTAACCCACCTAGAACCTTCCCATACCATCCACATCTTCAACTCAACTCACCACACCCCATCCTAATCCATTCCAACCCCCATCTCCTGCACCCCAATCCCCACCCCCACCCCATCCTCGTGCAGCAGCACCCAACATACATCGTGCACATAACATTAACATTCTCCAATTGAACATAGATGGCATCAACACAAAGAAACACGAACTCTCACACTTCATAAAACAACACAACATACACATTGCCATCTTACAAGAAACAAAACTCTGCACAACACAAAAAACACCTACATTTCATGATTTCACCACCATCAGACAAGACCGGGCCATGATTCATCACCCTGGTACACAAAGAAATATTATACATGGTTACCAGTGTACAAACCAAATCCCTCCTCCCCCAAATGATAACACAACAGAAATACAATCAATTAAAATACGCACTGGCAACAACTCCAACATAACCATCTTAAACACATACATCCCTCCCCAAACATCCCCTACAGTACCTAATGAATACAGACCACACTTACAACACATCAAAAACACCCCACACCATCATCCTGGGTGGTGACTTCAACGCCAAGACGTCGGCCTGGTTTGTCGACAACCCCGACACAGACAGAGGGCTGGTACTACAAAACCAAACTGATAACCTCATCATCCTTAACGACATCCATCAACATACCCATATTCCTCACCAAGCCCTCTACAACCCATCATCTCCAGACATCACCTTTTGCTCCCCAGAACTCGCCCTCACAACATCCTGGAGGGTGGTCAGAACCTTAGGCTCTGACCACCTCCCGATCATTATCACCAACAAAACCAGACTCACCCCAGCTAGCCACAAACACACATACACCAATTATAAAAGAGCTAACTGGAATGAGACAGATCAACACTTCACAACTCTAAACAGTACACCCATCACTAACATCAACAATGCTGTACACATACTCAATAAAACTATCCAACACGCTGACAAGAAACACATTCCAAGAGGTAACAGAAAAAGACACAACCACAACTTCACACCAGAAATTCAAAACCTCATCAGACAACGCGACACACTGAAACACTCCCCAGCACCCCACACAAAAGACATCACACAACAAATCCAAGCACTCAACACCCAGACTAACAACAAAATACAAGAACAAAAACTAAATTGGAATAACTTCCTACAAACACTTGATCACAAAACAAACCCCAAAAAACTCTACAAAACACTAAACAGCATCACACTTTCCAACAGCAACACAACACAATCAGATGCTGCAATCACAACAACAGACTCTACTCCATCATGTAAACAACAAGCAAACACTCTCATCAATCACTTCTCACATGTCAGCCACCTAAAACCTCACAAAGACGACCGACGTGTCATCGGACGTAAGAGACAATTCCCCACAGATCCTGACTATACACCCTTCACCAATCACCAGACAAAGCATATCATCAACAATCTCAAGCACTCACCCGCCTGTGGCCTAGACAACATAAGCAACATACACCTCAGACACCTGGGACCACAAGGCATACAAGCACTCACTAACATATCAAACTACAGTTATTCACACAACACAATACCAGACATTTGGAAGCATGGTATCATCATCACATTCCCCAAACCCAACAAAGACCCCACGCTACCATCCTCGCACCGCCCCATCACACTCCTTTGCACCCCCTCCAAAGTCATGGAACGCCTAGTATTACAACTAATTACACCCGACCTACCCCTTGCTCCAACACAACATGGCTTTAGGCCACTGCACTCCACAAACACTCTTCTCACAGACCTTACACAAAGAGCTTTTGATGGCATCAACTCAGCTAGACCACCACACAGATCACTATTAGCCACACTCGACATTAGTAAAGCCTTCGATGCCATCCCCCGCCACAACCTAACAAACAAAATCTACAACACAAACATGCACAACAACACAAAAAGGTGGCTGGCCAACTTCCTAACAGGCAGATGTGCACACGTATCTTTTGCCGGTCAGTCATCTAGAATCAGAAACTTTCCAAACGGAGTCCCACAAGGATCCGTCCTATCGCCCGCACTCTTCAATCTGTACATGCACGATATAACTACACCCAATATGCCCCAAATAAACTTAGCCTCCTATGCAGATGAGATAACACTCACATGCACACACCATGACCCAATAAGAGCAACAGATCTCCTTCAACCCTATCTCAACACAATACATGGCTGGTGCACTACAAACAGACTTAATCTAGCCCCAGCCAAATCCACGCAACCCTGCTCACAAGCTGGACAGGAGAACACGAATACATCCCTCAACTCACCATAAACAACACACCCCTAATACATACACACACACCCACCCAAAATCCTAGGAGTAACATATGATACTCATATGACATTCAAACAGCACACCACAAACATTAAAAAGAAACTGACACCCAGACTTAACGCCCTCAGGTCACTTGCTCACACAAAATTTGGACACAACAAAGAAACCACCACCACAGTATATAAACAATACATAAGATCAGTGATGGAATACGCAAGCCCAGCCTGGGCTTCTAACCTAGCTGAAACACATCATAAGACCTTACAGACTATTCAAAACAAAGCCCTAAAGATCATTACAGGCTGCACAGCTACTGCACCCACAGATCACCTACATCAAGAAACCAAAATCCTCAAAGTCAAAGACCATCTGGACATGAGAGGCACTCAATTCCTGGCAGCAGCCTCCACGAACCAGGACCACCCACTAAACTACATGGCAACACACCCACAGACACTAAGAAATATCAAAACAACACCCAGCACACGGTATCACACACAATTACTGTCCTCTCTCCCTCCCTGCCCACCCCGAACCAACTTCCAGAAGCACATCCATACTCATATCTCTCGCCGATCCATCCACTCACTCACAGACAACACGCAGCTGCAAGCACGACCTCCCGAAATCCATCCTTCCGAATCCTCCCTTCCTAGCGAGGACAGAGTCCACCTGGCCAGGCTGAGATGCGGACACCATCCAGCTCTCCTGAGCTATCAGAAGAGACTGGATGACTCCGTTGTCGACACCTGCCCGGGATGTAACACAGCACCCCATACCATTAAACACATCATAGAAGACTGCATTTCACACAACCACTTACGCCAACAACACAATCTACACTCAATGAGAGCTCTGTGGGAAAGCCCGATCGTGGCCATGGCCTTCCTCAGGGACTCGGGGCTGTTCGGCCAGGCAGCTTAGGGAACAACAACAACAACTCTTCGCTCAGGCCCCCATTCACTCTTAACTGCTGTCCGTGACCCCTCATACATTGTCAATATCACACACACCAGCCAATCTTCTTATAGGCCACTGCATTACTTCCCTGGGCAACCGGTCAAAGGCGTTCTCCAGATCTACAAAACTAGGTATAACTCCCTGTTTTTCTCTAAGAACCTTTCTTGCATTAATTTTGCCTAAGAATGAAGATAGCATCAGTTGTGCCATGTCCCTATAAATCCAAACTGCATGTTGCTGATGGCAACACTTTCCCTGATCATGCATTCAAAGACCCTTTCGCTGACTTTCATGACTTGATTGAGCATTTTCAAACCCCAGTAATTTCTCCTGTCAAAGGAGTCACCCTTGCCTTTATATATATTTACTATAACACTTTTCTGCCATGTATTGGGAATTTTGTCCTCCTTTATGATAGTATTGATCAGCTCTGTGACCAATTTTACCCTGATATCTCCAGCTGCTTTTAGCATCTCAGCGACAATGCTGGAGCTCCCAGCGGTTTTCCCGGACTTCATTTTATCTATAGCACTTTTAACAACGTCGTACCCTATCAAAGGCGGAGGGCCTTGTACTGGGACTGCAGTGCTGAGCTGTTCTCTGTTCCATTTAAACTCCACATTAAGCAGTCTTTCATAATGCTCTTTCCATGCCTCTCTGATTTCGTTTTCTGTGTAAACAGTCATGCCACTGTCATTATTTATGCATCTTGCACCTACGACGTCTTGACTACAGTCCCTCACATTCTTAGCAAATTTATGAATCACATTGGTATTATCAGTGCTGCAAACTTGTTCTATTACACTATCCTGTATGGATTTCTTTGCCCTGTAGACCTCTCTTCTAGCATTGCGTTTGGCGGACAGGTATTCTTCCTTGCTGCCACCTTCCTCCCAAACTTTGAAACATCTTTTCTTCTCTCTGGTTGCAGCTTCGACATCGTTGTTCCACCACCAGGAGATCTTATGTCTGGGTGGCCCCTTTGTTTTGCCACACACTTCTGCACCTAAATTTGGGGGAAGACTGCGGTAGTGTCCTTTTGCATCAACAGATTTAAGTTTTCTATGATTGCTTCTTTTTTTTTTTTTTTTTTGTCATGATTGGTATTTTGCCAATGTTGGAGATCGTTGGAGGTCAGGTGATCGACAGAGTACATGGATCTCTTAACCTTTAAACGGCGAAGCTATGGTATTTGAAAGCGCCCGCCAGGCGAACGTATTGAGGCTCATTCCCGATGAAAATCGTCATTATCCGATAAATATCGTTATTAGTTATTCATATGCGCCTATTTTACGTTTAATATGAAGATATTAACATGTAACAGCAATAAAACAAGTGGGAATAGTATTTGGGGGGTGAAAAAGACTTAAGTATTGCCGACCGGTTCATTCATGAGAGGAGAGCCGGCTCGGCGCACACCCTCCCCCTCTCACTTATCGATCCACACTGATGTCTTGCATATGCCTCCCCTTCGAACATGAAACCGGGTGGTGAATATTGGCGCGGAAAATAAACCGATAAACAAGGGAATAAGAGGAAAAATAGGTGATAATTGGGGGGGGGGGTGACACATGTGGAGTGATAGGAGGTATGGAGGGGAATGATCTCACTTAATCACATATTCCTTTGTTTTGAGTGCCACTGGGGTCTCTTAACTGTTTCCCTGCGGGAGACGTTCCTGAACGCCATGGGAATTTACAGCAATTTACAGGCTTTTAAAGCCTCTAACAGCCTGTAAAATTGAGTGCAAGAGAGCAGGAGCACGACAGGCCGCACGTCTGTGTCCCAGCCAAGCGGCCGTGGCACTGAAGGCTCTGAATCAGAGTCTTGCGAGATATACAGTGCTGCCAAAGGCAAATGTAGCGAGACATTAGCGAGAATTGCTAATTTTAGCGAATGTCTATGGTAGCGCTGCGGGTGAACCCCACGAGCTACGAAGCTCGTTTTAGTGTCATTTTGAAGCTATTTTCTTCTAGTTTTTGGCTGAATACATTTAATTTCATTCAGACACTTGCTTAATTAATCAGGAGTGCCTGAATGAGCCCTAATATGGCGGAAATATGCCCGCACCGAAGGTGTTAAAAGGCTTCTTTTAGGCCTTGGATCTTAAGAGTCCCGGCGCTGTTCCCGGGTTAAAGGGTTAGGTGACAGACAGAGTACATGGTTCTATTAAAGGGTCAGGTGATAGACAGAGTACATGGATCTATTAACTCCCTCCATCATATTATGTTCCAATAAGTCCGAGTTGGCGCTTGACAAGTATTTTGGGTCTTGAATTTGGCTCATGAGTGTTGTCGAAGCCTTACATTTTTCGCGATTTCCATCCACCAGAATGCTGTTTATTGTGATGTATCATATATCAATGGAAAGAGGAATATTTATAGTACATGATAAAATAAAAAAAAATGTAAATAAATCGAAATATGAAAGTGTAAATGAGTCCGGAATACAATTATTTCCCATGCAATTGTCTTCACACCGTTCTAGCTCGAAATTGTGAGTGATGACCATATATTTTTTTTTTTGCTCAAATAATAGTATTTTTTCTCCTCTTTCCAAATCTGGAAACAGAAATTGTTTATCTTCAATAGTTCTTAAGCAGTGACCGAAAACAAAAAATATATGATTTTGATTTATATGGTTTATAACATTTTCAATTTATTTCGTTGCTACGAAGTGTATGGTTTTAAATTTAGGCTGTATGAATACGGCAAATAATGCTGATGAGTATAAAACAAACTAGAAGTTCCTAGGACAAATACTTTTTGCGCTATGAATATTTGAAATGAAGAGCCAAAATGCGAATATTTACGCTTCACCATCTCTCTTCGGCGATGCTAGCCGGGTTCCGAGCTGTTCCCCACCTCGTGATTGCGTTATTTGCTCGGATACGTATATAACTGTATATATCACCGGAATCGGAAAATTGTGCTCTTTCCAATGGTGAAAACCAAAATAATATAGCATAATTGGTTCGCGAGCTATGCACAATTGTTTCCATGCAATGACCGAAAAAAAAAAAATCTGATTTTGATTGATATGGTTTATAACATTTTCGATTTATTTCGTTGCTACGAAGTGTATGGTTTTAAATTTAGGCTGAATGAATACGGCAAATAATGCTGATGAGTATAAAACAAACTAGAAGTTCCTAGGACAAATACTTTTTGCGCTATGAATATTTGAAATGAAGAGCCAAAATGCGAATATTTACGCTTCACCCGTCTCTGTTCCGGCGATGCTAGCCGGGTTCCGAGCTGTTCCCCACCTCGTGGTTGCGTTATTTGGTCAGATACGTATATAACTGTATATATCACCGGAATCGGAAAATTGTGCTCTTTCCAATGGTGAAAACAAAAATAATATAGAGTAATTGGTTCGTGAGCTATGCGCAATTGTTTCCATGCATTGTTATTGTTATGAAAATATATGAGAATGTTTATACAGTTGTATATCTTTGCCACAATATACACCCTTTCCAACGAGAAGGGAAATGGCTCCTGGGTTGACACTGAAAAAACAAAATAAGAAAGCCAGGTAATCTTCAGGTAATAAATTCAGAAATAATTCTATTGTACACGTAAATAAAATAAAGTAATGTATATATATATATATATATA
>JBAKBP010008702.1:52500-89227 GCA_037953745.1 Lithodes maja
ATCACCACCACCACCCCGACCATCACCACCACCACCATCACCACCACCACCATCTCCACCACCACCACCACCATCTCCACCACCACCACCACCATCTCCACCACCACCACCACCATCACCACCATCTCCACCACCACCACCACCATCTCCACCACCACCACCAAAAATGTTGACTGTACTTACTCACACTGCTGAGATTCCCTCGTGGCCACCAAGCCGTATATGTAGAGTGCTTTTTGCCCATAAAAAACTTACCTCCCAAGCACTTTCCACCAATAAATTATCGAGCAAAAATGCAAGCACTTTCCACCACTAAATTATCGAGCAAAAATGCACAGGGCTGAGGGAGCATGGCGACATATGCTCGACCAGTAATGAAAGTTTTTTCACTAAGAAACACTAATACAAGGTAAGATACACTACTTGAACGGATAAATAGCAATATAATTGACTGATATTTATATGAAAGTGTTCCACAAACAAGCAAAACGTTTGGCAAAAAGCATGGCCCCTCCCTCCACCACCTTGGTCACGTAGCCTACACCAGAGAATGCTCGACCAGTAATAAAAGTGTTTTCACTATAAACACTTATACAAGTAAAATACACTACTTCAAGTGATAAATAGCAATATAATTGACTCAATATGGTATGAAAGTGATCCACAAACAAGCGAAACCATGGCCCCTCGTGGAGCCCACCTTGGTCACGTACACCAGACTAGCAAAACACTTCACTAACATGGTTTTTATACCCTAAACAAGAATAACACAATAATCCATCGATAACCCAACGATATAGCACTTCGTTTGGGTTATATTAGGGCGGTAATATCAGCCAGGCTGGGCAAAATGGAGGCCCCTTGGTTTAAAGGGCCACACACACCCAACACACCCATTGTGGAAGCCTTCGAAGATACCACAAAGGATGCAAATGAAAATACCCTTTTTGTCATCCATGCTGGTTCAAATGACGTCATGCGCACCAGATCCGAAGAGTTGATGGAGAAATATCGCAAGATGATCCAGCACTACAAAAACAAGTCAAGGAATATCATCATCTCAGGCATTCTCCCCAAGATCGACGCACCTGACAAATTCTACGACAAGGCCTTCAGCACAAATAGCCGACTAAAACATTTGTGTCTGAGGGAAGAAGTTGAATTCATCAACCTCTGGGACAACTTCTACAACCAGCCTACTCTGTTCCGCAAGGATGGCACTCATCTAAACCCTGTGGGTTCAGCACGCATGGGTCGTCTCCTACACGAAGCAGTCCGCAGCCATGGATCAAAAAACGCCATCCGAGAAGAAGCAGCAGTGACATAAATCATCCAACGCCAAGAAAAACACAGAGGCAACCGAGGACCACCAGCGATAAGGACCGGAGACAGCGAGGACCGAGGACAGCCATGAACATAAATGTAGATCCGACAAGAACCAAAAATATTATTAAAGCGCGTTCCGTGAGTTCTAAAATAACAAATTTAAAGGTTTTCTATGCAAACGCTCGTAGCATACGCAATAAATTTTCAGATTTAGAGGAGCTAGTGTTTACAGAAAATTATGATGTGATTGGCATAACAGAGTCTTGGCTCAATACAGAAGATAGAGACTTTTTAGCAGAGTATTCACTTCCCGGTTATGTAATGTTTGAGAAAAGCCGAATAAATCGAAATGGAGGTGGCGTTTTACTTTATATCAAAGAAAGTCTTAACCCTACCCTCTTGTCAAAACCTCAAATTGTGAACGTCGACACATCTTTTGTGCTAATAAAGAATAATAAAGGTACCAAAATAATACTTGCATTAATATACAGACCTCCAGCTCAATCAGTGCAAACTGACCGAGAAATTTACGAACAAATTGCAGATGTAAGTAACTCACAAGATACCGTAATTTTTGGTGACTTTAATTTACCTGTGACCAAGTGAGGCGATACTCTTACTTCACACTCCGGACATGACTTGTATACGAACTTGCAAGAGAGTTCGCTTTATCAATTTGTTGGAACGCCGACCCGTGGTAATAACGTTCTTGACATTGTACTTGCAACAAAAGAAGAATTAATAGAGAATTTGAATGTTGGTGATGAATTCAGTAACAGCGACCATCATACGATAACTTTCACTTTAAACTTTACTAGTAACGAACCAAATAGTAGCATCGAAAAAGTCCCTAATTTCAAGAAAGCAAACTTTCCTAAACTTAGAGCTATGTTTAAAGAAACTGACTGGAGCTTTTTAATTCACAATAACGACATAAATACATCTTGGAAGTTATTCGAAGCCACTTACCTAAAAGCAGTGCAAGACTGCATACCATCGAAAACTCGGCGTCCAGGCCATAATAATAAGCCCAAATGGTGGAATAAAGATATTTCAAACTGCCTGCTTGCTAAAAAATTTGCTAATGATAGATTAAAATCCTCACAAAATTACGAAGAACGGCTGAAATTTGTAGAGCTACGACGCAAAGCCAAAAAGTTAATTAAGCAAAGTAAAAAGACCTTAGAGTTACATATTGCGAATCAAAGTAAAACAAACCCGAAAGAATTCTATAGTTATATCAGAAAGAAAAAAGTAGTTACTTCAACTGTTGGACCGTTAGTCGATGAAAATGGAGAATACACCAAAGACGAAGAACAAATGAGTAATGCCTTCAATACCTTCTTTGCATCAGTTTTTACAACAGAAGACCTCAGTGATATCCCTACACCATCGCCGATTCAGATTGATAATTCAGATGTTTTAAGCAATATCACCGTTACAGAGAGAGAAGTATTGAATTGTTTAGATAAACTCAAGGTAAATAAAACGCCTGGACCTGATACAATCTCGCCTAGAGTTCTAAAGGAAGCTAAGGATGAGCTCTCTAAACCACTGACATTACTATTCAATAAATCCTTGCAGTCTGGAACTATGCCCGATCAGTGGAAGCTAGCCAACGTAACACCGATATTCAAAAAAGGCAGCAAATCCCTATCCAGTAACTATCGTCCAATTAGCTTAACCTCAGTTGTATGTAAAATGCTAGAAACGGTCATAAGAGACAGACTCGTAAATCACTTAGAGGAAAATAACATACTTAAAGATACTCAACACGGCTTTCGTAAAAAACGTTCCTGTTTAACAAACCTCTTAGACTTCTTCCACGATATCCTCAACCTCTACGATGAGAGTAAAGCTGTAGATATTATATACCTTGATTTTCAAAAGGCCTTTGACAAAGTTCCCCACAAACGTTTACTGCTAAAACTAAAAGCGCATGGAATACAAGACGGTGTGTTGAAATGGATAGAAAATTGGCTCAGCGACAGAAAGCAAAGAGTAGTCATAAACGGTAAGGCATCAAAATGGACCAATGTAAGTAGCGGGGTACCCCAGGGATCGGTACTAGGACCAATTCTCTTTCTAATTTACATCAACGACATAGATGAGGGTCTCACCTGTACAATCTCAAAATTTGCTGACGATACAAAAATTGCAAATAGCGTACTCTCAAAAGAACAAGTTGACGATATGCAACACAATCTAGATAAATTGTCATGTTGGGCCCAAATTTGGCAAATGAGTTTCAATGCGGATAAATGTAAAGTACTACATATCGGATACCTAAATGAGAAAGCAAACTATTCGATGAATGGCACTCAGCTTAAGAATGTAAACAGAGAAACCGATCTGGGAGTAACAATATCGAGTAACCTAAAACCGAGTCAACAATGTTCAGAAGTTGTTAAGAAGGCAAACAAAATAATTGGCTTTATAGGCAGGTCATTTGAGCATAAATCCAAAGAAGTTATCCTAACCCTTTACAATTCCTTAGTCCGCCCTCTTCTGGAATACTGCGTTCAATCCTGGTGCCCTTATTACCAAAAAGATATAAACAAGCTAGAACGAGTTCAACGTAGAGTTACCAAAATGATACCTAGCCTAAAGAACAAACCATACGAAGAGCGTCTTAGAGAATTAAATCTATTTCCTTTAACCCAGCGCAGATTAAGAGGCGACTTAATTCAAGTGTTCAAAATCATCAAAGGCATCGACAATATGAACTGTAGTAAGTACTTCACTATCGACCAATCTAATTACACGCGGGGAAACGGTTGCAAAATTATTGGTAAATCTTTTAACTCGCACGAATCTAAGAATTTCTTCTTCAATCGAGTTGTCAACTTGTGGAATGGGCTTCCCCGAAACGTTATAGACTGCATCACCGTTGATTCATTTAAACTCCGCCTAGACAAATATCTTGCATCAAACCCGCGACTGACTGCGTTTGTAAATGAATAACTTTATTTTATCCCCCCCTCAGTTACTAACCCATCTGTCCCCTACTAACTTCCTAATCCTGCCACGGACATTAGTTCCAGGGCAGTAATTCCCTTTCCAATGTTCCCTTACCCACTCTAAACCACTGTTTGGACACTTGATCCTCAGTGTTTTGGAGGACAAGCAACCTAGAAGGGTCACTGGATCTGTTGTTGCTTGATTTCCTTTGTACTGCCTTTGTACTCCTTTGTACCTACTAGGCTGGCTGATGGGAAGAAACTGACTCTCTCTACCACCGCGGGGCCCTCACAGGGACGCTAGGGGGTTGCTAGATTTTTCCACATGTACATCTAACTTATCGGACTTACCAGCCAAAAAACCGGCTCAATTGCGTCATAAACTTATTTTCTAGCAATATAATAAGTCCATATGACGCGATCGCGTCATATGTGTTTTTGGTTCACTCTGCCATATGACGCGATCGCGTCATATATGTCTGGAAGAGTTAAGTTGACTTAAAGCTTCAAGGAAAAGATAGATAACGGAATTAAATTGCAGAAACAATTTAATAACAAACTAGAAGAAAGTACATTTAACGTTACGTTAATTAATACAACTAATCACCCCTGCATGAAAGAAGGTGAAAGCAAACAGTCTTCAAAACATCGTACAGGTAGACAAGATGCGGATTTCTAAACTACATGCGTCTACTGTAGGATCTGATGCTTAGCAAAGAAAATACGTTACGGATTTAGAGAACTCTTAACTCATAAGCAGGAATAAATACTAGTGATAGGCCTTACAGTGTATAATTGCATAGGTATAATTAAATAAAGGCAGCAACTCGCAACATAACCACATACAGGTGTGCTTCTCACTCTTAGTCAGGCAAGCCTGCTCGGACAGAGTCTCTAAGCTACACCCTAACTCACAATGCTCACAAAAACGGTAAACTGTGGCACAATAACAAGCATACAGAGATGATAAACCCTTAGCTGTTAATCTGCCAGGTGGCAGAAGTCTAGCCGGAAGGATATAGGCTTCGGATACCCGGGCTGAGCCACCTGCTCTAGCCTAGGGACGTTCCCAGGTCTATGCGCCAAATTACTCTAATTGAAAGGGTGCTCTCTTAAGAGACTCAGATCGCAAGTATCTGACTCTCTCCTGGCGACCCTAAAACAAAAGCAAGATGTGCTAGCGCAGTGCTGAGTGGACTAGGCAAGGGCCCTCACACAACACAACACTAGACACACAGGGACACAGACAAGAAAATGCCCCCAGACTCCCACGGGTATCCTAGTAAAGTCGTGCGGGTCCACAGGACTCGCACCAGCAGACTTTACTTAAAGGATCGCAAAAAGCCTCCCCTCCGGTCTAGCCCCTGCTAACCTGACACAAGAACACACTAGCAAGCATGAAACCACCAAATATGAGACAACAAAAAAGCTTCCAAGGTCTCATTAACAATTACGTCTCTGCATAAGGCCCAAAATCCTATCTAGTTATCTGAGAGCTCGTCGTTAATACAATAATATATAAAAGGTCTATCAAGGGGATGGGATAATTAAATAGATTGGTGAAGTAGTGGAAGGAAGGTATACAAAGTAAGAGAGAAAGTTTCTAAGTGGGGTTGAGAGGGATAGATATCAAGGGGGTCCGAAGGGTACGACAGTGAGGTGAGCTCTGAGTCTTGAATCAGTCTGGACCCCACCCTAGGCATACAAAATACATCCCAGGCTTGGCAACACTCAACACTGTTGCCTGGTCAAAATCCTCTACCCCGTGCGTGAGTCGAAACTAAGCCTAACGTTGCAATCAAATGCATATGGCAACGCTTCAGGCTCGTCCCAAGCTGGCAAGTGAAGCAACGTCCCAAGCCGGTCTCTCTCTCCCGCTCGTCTCCTCCCGCCCTCACTAAACTTACATCTTATATATTATAATGAAACAATCAACTATCGAGAATAAAATATACTAAGATGCGTTGGTTAAGAATAAGGGCAGCTACAAGCTATGAAACAACATAAGAATATCCCAGACATTAGTTACGTTGTCGTAGGATATATACTAAGGAAAAGCCTGCCGGCCGGCTGCCGCCAGCCGGTTTCTAAACGGCTGGGCAGCCGACGCGCGCGCATGCCCACACGTGGCTACTATGCAGAAGCGTCACACCTCCCCCAAGATAATTATAAGACCCTTGACTAAGTTCTTCATATCTAACAGAAAGCTTCTCATAGTACCACCCACTGTTGCGACACAAGGCACTATATATAAACAAAATGAAGACTGTTGCGCTCCACCGAGCAAGTTCAACTAACTCAGCGACAATAAGCGAAAACATTCAACTTAGATACTGCTACAACATCTTATACAAAATTCTACACGTTATAAAAATAAAGAGTTTTTATAAGGTTTTTGCTTTTTTAATTTGTTTTTTTCGGCTGAACTACAGTGACAGCCTATTTTCCTCCACACTCAACCCTCAATCCTGTGGCAGTCTAACCAACATCATCCACCCTTGATAGACAATCCGCTATCACGTTATCAGAACCGGCAATATGGCGTATGTCCAGATTATACGCCTGAAGCATGAGTGACCACCTGGTCAGCCTCATATTCCGGTTATGAAACTGATTCAAGAATTTCAGAGGGTGGTGATCGGTATAAACCACTACGACTGGTTCGAAAGCAGGAACATATACATCGAAGTGCCTGAGAGCCAGCACTATCGCCAGGAGTTCTTTTTCAATTACAGAGTAATTCCTTTGTGCACTACTGAATTTTTTACTGTAAAAACTCACTGGATGTTCGATACCTTCTTCATCTGTCTGTAACAAGACAGCCCCAGCCCCTACGCCACTGGCATCAGTCGCCAGCTGAAAAGGTCTGCTGAAGTCCTGGGCCCTGAGTATGGGGTGGGTACATAACAGGTGTTTCACCAAGGAAAACGCCTCTGCACACTCAGGAGACCACCGGAACTTCTTGTCCTTAGATAATAAGTCAGTTAAAAGTGCAAGTACAGTCGAATAGCCTTTGATGAAGCGACGATAATAGCCTGTCATACCTAGAAACCGCATGATTTGTTTCTTAGTCGAAGGCTGGGGAAACTGATCGATGGCTTTAATCTTTGTCTGTGGAGGGTACACCTGACCCATCCCCACCTCGAACCCCAGGTACAAAATTGTGGCTTTGACAAAATCGCACTTACCCAGGTTTACCACCAAACCTGCTTCATTCAGTTTATTAAAAAGCTGTCCGATGTGAGCACAGTGACTGTTAAAATCCTCGTCGTATATTATGACATCATCTAGGTACACCGTACAGTTGGGAATGTCGGCTACAATGTCGTTCATTAATTTCTGAAACATTGCAGGGGCATTTTTCAGCCCGTATGGCATAACATGGCAACGATATGTGGCACCGTCCACCACAAACCCACACACCTCTCGCACTCGCTCAGACAAGGGCACTTGCCAATAACCCTTAACAAGGTCTATCTTAGTGAGGAACTTGGCTTTTCCTATCTTATCCACACTGTCGTCCACGCGAGGGAGAGGGTAGGCATTTGTGGGGGTTAAACCATTCAACCTGCGGAAATCTATACAAAACCGCACCTTGCCATCTGGTTTGGGCTGCAGTGTGACGGGGGAAGTCCACCTTACTGCACCCTCAGAAATCAGCCCACGTTTCAGCATATAATCCAGCTCTTCCCTAAGTGCTGGTAATTTAATAGGGGGAACACGGTATGGCACTGATATAAAGGGCGGGTGGTCCCCCACATCGACATCGTGCACCGCTTGAGTAGTGAGGCCAGGATGCTCCGCGAAAACAGCTGGGTTTGAATCAAACAAGTGCTGCACAGCTACACGCTGTTGCTCAGGCAGGTGCACTATCAACTCGTGAGCCACTTGTCTAGAATTCCCCGCCCACTGATCCGCGGAAACATGACAATCCCAATTATCCTCCCCCGCAGCTTGACTGTCCCTTCCTCCTTCTCCACCACGATCGCTGCAGATCAACACCGGGACAGTGAGAGGCTCGGAGGGGCGCCTCACATACTCTTTCATCAGATTTACATGGCAAAGTTGGTTCTTTTTCTTACGATCAGGAGTAGCTACTAAATAGTCGAGATCAGAAACCTTCCTTACAACCCGATACGGACCAGAATACTTGGCAGACAAGGGGTATCCCACCACAGGCAGTAGTATCAGTACCTCCTGATCTACTTCAAACTCCCTCAGCTTCACCTTCTGGTCGTATCTGTCCTTCATCTGAGCTTGTGAACTCTTAAGGTTCCGACCTGCTACCTCCAAGCTCTTTAGCATTCTCTCACGGCTTTCAACTACATACTTTAGAAGCGAGCATGGCTTTGTGACTCCCTCCCAGATCTCTTTGACTATGTGGAGGGGCCCCCTGACCCTGTGTCCAAAAACCAACTCGTTCGGGCTAAATCCCAAGCTCTCCCCAGGTACTTCTCTCGCAGCAAATAAAACGTATGGGAGACCTAGATCCCAGTCCTTCCCATTTTCCATGCAATAACACCGCAACATACTCTTGAGAGTCGAGTGCCACCTTTCCAAAACTCCCTGACTCTCGGGATGGTAGGCAGATGACACCACAGACACTATCCCATGTTGCTGCATGGTCTGCTTAAACAGAGTAGAAGTAAAATTGGATCCCTGATCAGACTGGATCTCCTGAAGGTAGCCATAACGAGAGAAATAGACAAGTAGGTTTTTGACAACAGTCTTAGCCATCCCGTTGCGCATGGGGTAAGCATCTGGATACCGTGTTGCTACATCCATTACAGTTAGTACAAATTTATTGCCGGCACTAGTGGGGGGCAAGGGGCCAACCATATCGATAACTACTTTGCTGAAGGGTGGCCCAATGACAGGGATGGGTTGTAACGGGGCTCTCGGGATGACCTGATTGGGTTTCCCAACAACTTGACAAGTGTGACACTGTGACACCCATGACACGACACTCGCCTTTAACCCAGGCCACCAGAAAAGCTTGCTCAGAGCTGCCTCCGTGTTACGTGCCCCCAGGTGCCCTGCCAAAGGCACATCATGAGCTAATCTCAATAAGCTCTCACGGCACACCCTCGGTACTACTAACTGGTCCACTAATCCTGACCCGCCATCCCACTTTTTCTTGGGATCCTGATGTCTCCGATACAAGATCCCCTCGGACAAGAAAAAATCACCAGGCTGCACATCACCATCACTCTCCAGTTCGACAGCACCATTACCACACACCCTGACGTCAGGATCTTCCAGCTGCAAGGAACATATATCAGCTGGTGCGAGATTATCCAAGTTCATCTTAAATAATTTATTTCCACCTCCAATGTCCCGCTGAGCCATCCTTTCCTCACGCTGCGCATAACGATGCTGTCGCAGAGTCTCTTCCTGCCCTGCACCTACACTAGCGGTAACAGGCCCAGGGGCCTCTCCAGACTTTAACATAGGTGCCAATAATGAGTCACCAAGAAACACTGCCGGCTCAAAACTCTCCAATTGACCAACACTTCCCGTTTTCTTGTGACCTTTCCTCCGCAGTTTGATAGACTGAGGTGGTGGCTGCAAGGCTCCGGATGTCTGAGAACGCGTCACAACACACGCCATGGTCTGTACGCTACACTTCTCAACCCACTCCTGTTCCTCCCTACTAACGTCGGCCGCCTTCTCGGCAACGACCAAGGGTGAAACCTTAGAAGCAGGCACCGCAAAGTCGTTGCCGAGGAGGAGGTCGACGCCCCCAACAGGCAAGTTCTCTACAATTCCGACATCCAGCTCCTTTGTCACACCATCAACCTCCAGCTCCATCCGCACCAGCGGGTAGGACTTCGTAGCATTGATCCCCTGAACTACCACCACCCGAGCAGCGTTAATCGGTCTACCAGTAAAGTTCCTTAACAAGGTCTGAGAAGCCCCAGTATCATGCAATAGCTTAACTCCTCGCCTTTCGCCAGCCCACCTCACAAAACCATGCCCTCTATGACCCCCAAAGACGTCGCGGACAGGGTTCGAGCCTTCCGGACTCTTGAACACAGGCTGTGTCCCAACCTCTGACGAACTACCCTTGGCAAACTCAGAAGATATAGGCGACACCCCTATGCTGCGGACCAATGACACAACCTTGTTTGGTGGCTTGTTCGGACAAGCATTTGCAAAGTGACCCTCCTTGTGACATGCAAAGCACTCTTTACTCTTTGGTTTCCCTTAGGAGTGGGAGGTACCATTAGACTTCTTATATGGGACGGTATTTGGTTTATGTTCAGTTTTATTGTCAGTGCTACATGGTTTTGTGTATTTATGTGTATCAAAATTCTTGGGAGGGGGAGGGGTACGATCCTTTGCACCCGACTCACTCCTAGCTGCTGCTTCGCACCCTCGAATTAATGACAGTCGGAGGTCAGCCATTTCTGCTGCCTCCTGGAGAGTTCTAGGATTTTTTTCCTTTATATTTAATGTTAAGTCCCCGCCTGTGCACTTAAAGAACTGCTCCAAGAGAACCAGCTCACTCAACTCCTCAAAAGTAGCTGCCCTCTCAGAACGCAGCCAATGTCGTAGCGCATCAGACAAGTCCCGGGCGTGTTCTAGGAAGGTACTAGCCTTGCCCTTAGTAACACCCCGAAACTTCAAGCAGTAAGTTTCTGGTTGTAACTCATAGGCCCGTAGCACAGCCTTCTTTAGCTCATCATAAACTACACAGGACTCTAAAGGTAGTGCATCATACACTCTAAGCCCCTTTCCTAGGAGTCTTGATGAAATTAATGCTGCCCACTTTTCCTGAGGCCACTGGTGTTCCTGACACTTCTTCTCAAATCGCATAAAAAACTCAGCCACACCTAATTCATCGAAAACAGGAACTAGTTTAAGCAGGTGCGACAATGATTGGTCCCGATGTCTGTTACCTCCCCCAATATTTCGCCCTGTTACCTCCACTCGAGATCTCTCCAGCTCCCTGTCAGCCCGATACCTAGTAGACTCTGCCTGCAGTTCAGCCTTTCGTATAGCTGTTCTCTCTGCAGCCTCCGCCTGAGCTCTAGCAACCTCAGCCTGCACACTAACCTGTCTTTCGGCGGCCTCAACCTGAGCTCTAGCGGCCTCAACCTTGGCCATCTCAAGCTGAAACAACAAATCTGGAGTCAACCCTTGAGGAGGGGAAGGTGCATTTAATGGAGAGGGTCCCTGTGATTGAATTCCACGCTGCCATTGACCATCAACTTGGGGGTATGTACTAAATTCAGGCACCCTGACGTTTGATATGGGGGTAGAGTGGAGGGGGGGCTGGGGACCGGGGCCCCCAGTCGCCTCTCCACCCAGGTCTCTCCCTTCTAAACCCAATATCAAAGTCCTCAGCTGATCTTTCCTCATGCCACTTAAACCCTGGTGACCCTGAAGACCTGCCACACACTTTAAGCCATACTTATTCAGCTTCAACACCCTGGCAGCGGTAAGGGGCACCTCTAAAAATCTTCTAGCACCCTCCTCGCTATCGACTAGCCACTCCACAGGTCTTTCTCCCTCCGAGCCTGTATCGTGACCTGACCCATCACTGTGTTCTGATGTATTAGACATGTTTGTGTACTGCAGTAATTATCACGGTTATAGAATGTGCCTTATCTCCTATGCAAGTATGTATATACTAATGTTATTTAAAGTCTTTTAATGTGTTATATTGGTTGCTCCAAAAAAAAAAAATGTATGTCCACTGTACTCCTCTAATCATAAGTAATCTCAAAACAAATGACCACTATATTCCTCTGTTCAGTAAATCCTATGCAAGGTCGCCATTTGTTACGTCCTGGGATATATAAACACTGGGCTCTTTCTATTGGACTAGGTATGCGGCAACAAGCAACAACGGAAAACGCTAGATCCAACCCTTATCTATAAACCCAGGCAACAAACCACCCTAAACCGTCAAGAGTCCTGCCTGGACAACAAGGTATCCTATGACTCAGTTACAGGGTGCACGCACAAAAGACTGCTGAGAGTCAAGCAGGCTATATAAAAGATCACACAATTAAGTTGACTTAAAGCTTCAAGGAAAAGATAGATAACGGAATTAAATTGCAGAAACAATTTAATAACAAACTAGAAGAAAGTACATTTAACGTTACGTTAATTAATACAACTAATCACCCCTGCGTGAAAGAAGGTGAAAGCAAACAGTCCTCAAAACATCGTACCGGTAGACAAGATGCGGGTTTCTAAACTGCATGCGGCTACTGTAGGATCTCATGCTTAGCAAAGAAAGTACGTTACGGATTTAGAGAACTCTTAACTCATAAGCAGGAATAAATACTAGTGATAGGCCATACAGTGTATAATGGCATAGGTATAATTAAATAAAGGTAGCAACTCGCAACATAACCACATACCGGTGTGCTTCTCACTCCTAGTCAGGCAAGCCTGCTCGGACAGAGTCTCTAAGCCACACCCTGACTCACAATGCTCACAAAAACGGTAAACTGTGGCACAATAACAAGCATGCAGAAATAATAAACCCCTAGCTGTTAATCTGCCAGGTGGCAGAGGTCTAGCCGGAAGGATATAGGCTTCGGATACCCGGGCTGAGCCACCTGCTCTAGCCTAGGGACGTTCCCAAGTCTGTGCACCAAATTACTCTAATTGAAAGGGTGCTCTCTTGAGAGACTCAGATCGCAAGTATCTGACTCTCTCCTGGCGACCCTAAAACAAAAGCAAGACGTGCTAGCGCAGTGCTGAGTGGACTAGGCAAGGGCCCTCACACAACACAACACTAGACACACAGGGACACAGACAAGAAAATGCCCCCAGACTCCCACGGGTATCCTAGTAAAGTCGTGCGGGTCCACAGGACTCGCACCAGCAGACTTTACTTAAAGGATCGCAAAAAGCCTCCCCTCCGGTCTAGCCCCTGCTAACCTGACACAAGAACACACTAGCAAGCATGAAACCACCAAATATGAGACAACAAAAAAAGCTTCCCAGATCTCATTAACAATTACGTCTCTGCATAAGGCCCAAAATCCTATCTAAATATCTGAGAGCTCGTCGTTAATACAATAATAGATATAAGGTCTATCAAGGGGATGGGATAATTAAATAGATTGGTGAAGTAGTGGAAGGAAGGTATACAAAGTAAGAGAGAAAGTTTCTAAGTGGGGTTGAGAGGGATAGATATCAAGGGGGTCCGAAGGGTACAACAGTGATGTGAGCTCTGAGTCTTGAATCTGTCTGGACCCCACCCTAGGCATGCAGAATACATCCCATGCTTGGCAACACTCAACACAGTTGCCGGGTCAAAATCCTCTACCCCGTGCGTGAGTCGAAACTAAGCCTAACGTTGCAATCAAATGCATATGGCAACGCTTCAGGCTCGTCCCAAGCTGGCAAGCGAAGCAACGTCCCAAGCCGGTCTCTCTCTCCCGCTCATCTCCTCCCACCCTCACTAGACTTACTTCTTATATATTATAATCAAACAATCAACAATCGAGAAAAAAATATACTAAGATGCGTTGGTTAAGAATAAGGGCAGCTTCAAGCTGTGAAACAACATAAGAATATCCTGCTGGCTGGCTGCCACCAGCCGGTTTCTAAACGGCTGGGCAGCCGACGCGCGCGCATGGCTGCACGTGGCTACTATGCAGAAGCGTCACACCTTGAACTGGCGCGTCTGCTAAAATAAAAACGACAAGGCCCCTTGGCCCAAACACTGGACTGTAGAATCAGCTCGTGAAGATAAAAAGCCTCCTAACTAAGGAAAAGCAAAAACTAAGGTGCATAGAGACAAGAGGACACCCAGCAGTGGCATCAGACCTGAACACAACACGTTAGCACCTGAATAGTACCATAATTTAACACTTCCTGCGGGCAAACAATAACACAACCCGTGCTAGCTAATCTAAACCTTGTTCACTACCACTCAGATAAATACATATGAGTAAAGACTCACTAGAATAGAGCGAACGTCGAATGAAGCAGAGCGCGGGGCACACGTGTTGACCGTTTGCCCGCGGGGAAGAGAAGAAGGAAGAATAATGCGCTTGGCGAGAAGCGGCAATGAGCCACAACGCAATAAATCCACCGAATATGGGAAGCTTGATTATAACAGTATTTAAGTAGTATAGTTTTCCTTTTTTCTTCTCTTATTTTACGAAAGTGTTTTCGTAGTGGGTACCCGATCTATCACGACACCATAAGAGAAGTAGCGTTGCACTTATGAAGATGACTCTTTTTCTTCCCTGCGGGCGGTCGATTCAAACGGCTGACGTGGGTGTTGAATGGAGTCTATTATACTAATAGGCAACATCGTCAATGATGGAGGGGCCACTATTAAATACATATATATACTCTCAGCGGGGTTTGAACCAATGACAGTCAGTACGATTGTCTATGCTTTAACCGACTCTAGAGTTTGTTAACCCTTTCCCTGCGGGAGACGTTCCCGAACGCCAATTTACAGGGTTTTAACACTAGATTAGCGGGCTAGCGGTTTATTTATATGTACCGCCCAGCGGGGTCTTTCTAGCCAAAATAGGGCTGTTTACGTGATCATTTTCATGCCTAACTAAGACCCAGAGCGTAAAACAAGTATCTATCCCTGAAAGGGCATAAACAGAGCTTTCCAATGACACCATAACGATCCTTTTATGACGGCTAGTTTTCTTGCAACAACCGCGCAACGCGAGTGCAAAAAGCATGTAATTCGGTACTTTCCCCATACAATTCAGTATGTAGCGAGTGAGAGAGGGAGGGAAGAGGTGGGATTCATGTCAGTAGGTTCGCCGCGGTGGTCTGGAGCAGTCATACGCTCGCTACTCTCCTGCCACCACTTGTCTCTCTCTCTCAGCAACATTACATGCTGAAATTGCCACACGACCTATGTCGCGCGCCGCCAGATAGTCCAGATTTATTATACTCGACTTATGTTGCGCGCCGACACTTAGGGGTTAAAGCCTCTAAAAACCTGTGAAATCGAGTGCAATAGAGCAGGAGCGCGACAGGCCACACATCCGTCTCCCAGCCATGCGACCGTGGCACTGCAGGCTTTGAGTCAGAGTCTTGCGAGATACACAGTACTGCCAAAGGCAAATGTAGTGAGACATTAGTGTTTCGCCGGCCAAGGAAAGATCAAGGGGTGTCTCAATAGTGTATTGAACCGATTAGACCTGTGAACAATAATTCAACTTAGAATACAAAACAGAAAATCATGCAACATAGTATTGTATAAATTAACACAATTCATAATGAATCAGGACACCAACACAAATTGTAAGTAAATAAAGCACAGGGCACAAGTTTTTGGTACACCATATCACGAATAGTTTTACCATACTATTAATACTCCAATCCTTTAGTCTATAATGCTTCTTAGGATCATACTTTATAATCAGCAATATAGTACCGTATACCAAGAACATGTGGCCAGCTGTACATAATCCATTTGTATGAATGACCTAAATTATTGTCATGTGAAGAGCAATGTATAATTTCAGGTTTATAAACATCCAAACCCTAATCACATTGTTAACCCTTTCACGCACATATGACGCAGAGGTTGCCAGATTAGCAATAAGAAACAGAGCTCTCTCACTCTTACAATCACCTCCCCAAAACCAGCCCTCTGCCCACAGCTATCTCAAAGACAACTGCAGAGGTTGAAGCAACCAATCCAAAGGCTTCCAAATACCCATGATGGCAACAAAGGCTTCAAAGTATCCCCAATAGGCTCAAAACCGCGTCATATGTCGGAGAGGGTTAATATATATTCTTATCCGTAATTAACATATAAATAGAATAACAATCAAAAGCAAAAAAAATAACATAATAAACTTACAACGTTAGCCCCGCTTCCATATGGCGGACTGATCAATGAATCACCTCATACCTCGGTGTCGATCACTCAGTACTGTGAACAATATAATATTTTATATTGTATCAATTCACTATATTACCTTTTAATATAAAATTATCAGAAACCAGTTACAAAGTGAGAATTACCCAAAATATGGTCCACGTAATAAAAGTACAGTCGGCCCAATAAGTGATGTCTCGGTATAAATTATGTTTTGATCATTAACTGCATATCAACAATACGGACACATAATTACTTCCTTTTGAGTGAGATATACAAACATGTACCCACACTTGCCCATCCTATTCAACATCTGTCAGACATTAACACAGCACAGAGTGAGCTAACGCAATGACAGCCGAGACATGACTCAAAAGCGCCACCGTACATGAATTCAGTAAATCAAAATTATATAATCAATCGTATTATGATACATCACTAATCCATCAACATATTCACTTACAGTAAAAATAACAATAACATATAATATTATAAGCTTTCTGATATACACTTAATGACTATCAATGACTACATAAAGAACATTAAACAACTATACCTTCGCTAGAAGAAGCCACTTGGTGTGAGCACTTGATAGAAACTGAATACAAAAATGGCTAATCACCCCGACTGTACCCCAATCTCACGGTAGATGGCTCTACTTGTATATCTGTGACGTCATATTACACGTCAGCACTTTGTAATATACGATATAAAGCTACAACACAATAGTAATAATATTCATCCTCTAATAAATCATAATGCTTGAATACCATATTCTTAAATATGTCAGAAACTGATTTATTATTACACTGATTTCATATCTAATCATAAATAATGCGCATATCAATGCTCATTTTTCATCATTATTATTAACTCATAATTTGAATTCAGTATTGCACAACAGATTAATGTTCCAGACAATACAAAATTAGATCGTCAATAATATTTGACGATACACTCCCCACCCAAAGCAACTAGAAGAATACAAACATATTATACATATTAATATAATCACACAGTGTTCCCTCATCAAAGGATGATCACCCAACCTGTACACATCAAGAAGGCAAACACAATCATAATAACCATGGTAGGACCTACACCATGGTCCAATCTTACTGTTCCTCCACAGGCAACAGAATAACCAACCTGACCTATGAACTGATCTCTTCACAAATACATCACTTTGTCCCTCATACTTTACACCAGGCTTTTGTAATTTGTATCTAATTATTAGGCTACATCTCTCACCTTTCCACCACGACCACTATCTGCCTCCTCTACCTGACCTAATCTACACTTACCTCTGACGAGATTGCTGTCCTGAATAAGCACTACATCGCCCTTTCTTACATTCCTTCTGTCCGTATGCTATTTCTGTTGTACTATCAGAGTAGGAAAATAGTCTCGTTGCCACGTTTTCCAAAAACTACTTACAATGTTCTCTGTAAATTCCAACCTTCGTTTTACATACGAAGTATTGGTTACCGTCTCTCTCATAAGAACTTTTGCTTCCAATGTGAATGGAATAAGAAAACCCAAAGGATCATATAGAGCTGCTACCTGACTGAGAACCATCCCCTTGGTCAACATTTTTGGAAATAACTCTTCAAATTTACGCTTATCCAAATAGTGACCTGACTGACCTTTCTTAGACTTACGTGAGAAGTTTATCTTTATCTTGAACGTGAAATGATCGTCTATCGTACTCCAGGTTATACCTAAGACCTTCTCCTTCTGAGTATCTAGCACCTTTACATCAGACATTTCACAGTTACCTCCAGATAAAATCCAATGCTTGATTTTAAACCCTCCCTTTGAAAGGAACTTCTCTGCGTCTTTCATCAAGTTCCCCACATCTGTCCTACTGTCAGTGGAATGCAGTAGATCATCTACATAGGAATTGTTCACAATCATCTCGGCTACTCTGGGAAAAGTGTCTTTGTACATTTCTACTGTATGTTTTAATGCTAAGATTGCAATTGTACCACTTGGCCAGTCGCCAAATGACATTGCCGTTAAAACATTGTGTTCTGGCTGGCTATTCATGTCTAAGTTTCTCCATAGAAATCTATGTGTATGCTGATCGAGCTCACTTAATCTAACAGTGTTATACATCTTGCTGATATCTCCTACCATAGCTACTGAGTGTTGGCGGAATCCTAATAAGACGCCTATGAGATTGTTTAGTACATCAGGACCCTTTGCCCAGTAATCATTCAAAGCATGTCCATGGTATTTGGCAGAGGAATTGAACACAATGCAAACAGGGGTGGAGATGGATCCTGGTTGACAAGTTCAAACCTGGTCATATGACGCGGTTTTGAGCCTATTGGGGATACTTTGAAGCCTTTGTTGCCATCATGGGTATTTGGAAGCCTTTGGATTGGTTGCTTCAACCTCTGCAGTTGTCTTTGAGATAGCTGTGGGCAGAGGGCTGGTTTTGGGGAGGTGATTGTAAGAGTGAGAGAGCTCTGTTTCTTATTGCTAATCTGGCAACCTCTGCGTCATATGTGCGTGAAAGGGTTAACAATGTGATTAGGGTTTGGATGTTTATAAACCTGAAATTATACATTGCTCTTCACATGACAATAATTTAGGTCATTCATACAAACGGATTATGTACAGCTGGCCACATGTTCTTGGTATACGGTACTATATTGCTGATTATAAAGTATGATCCTAAGAAGCATTATAGACTAAAGGATTGGAGTATTAATAGTATGGTAAAACTATTCGTGATATGGTGTACCAAAAACTTGTGCCCTGTGCTTTATTTACTTACAATTTGTGTTGGTGTCCTGATTCATTATGAATTGTGTTAATTTATACAATACTATGTTGCATGATATTCTGTTTTGTATTCTAAGTTGAATTATTGTTCACAGGTCTAATCGGTTCAATACACTATTGAGACACCCCCTGATCTTTCCTTTGCCGGACGAAACATTTAGACAATGCCTCGATGACAGAACAAGAAGATATGGAGAAGCTGAAGCAGAACCGAGCGATCGCCAGGCGGAAATTCACAAGGAAGCTCAACACCTTTCATTCTGCCGTCGACAATAATGCCCCTACACCGGTGCTTCAGAGTGCCTATGACGAGTTGCATCATGCCTTTAAAGATATGGAAGAGAGCCATGAGAGGTACGTTGAACTATTGAGCAAAACAGAAAGTGATGAAACAGTCCTTGATGAAGCAGATGTTTATATAGCAGAATTAGAAAGAAAGAAAACTGATAGTCACTCCTTGCTCATAAAAAAAAGTGAAGACAATGTATGTAATGCTAGTATAGTCAAAATTAAGGTTAAGGTTAAAGCTTTAGAGCCCCCAGTGTTCGAGGGTGATATTAGAGAATACCCTAACTTTAAAGCAGACTTTGAGCGGTTGATGCACAGTAATTATGGAAAAGATCCTTTTGCGTTAAAACAATGTTTGAAAGGCGAAGGTATGAGTACTGTTAAAGGGGCAGAAAATGACTATGATGAAATGTTCAAGAGACTTGATGATAAGTACGGGAATAGTAGAAAGATCGTTGATGTAGTAGTGAATGATCTGAAGTCTCTGAAAAAAGTACCTGAAGGCGATGGAAAGCAATTCATGAAAATGGTGTAACGGGTAGAGAGGTGCTGGCTGGACTTGAAGAAAATGAACCTAACCTGTGAAATGAATTCCACGACGATTGTGAGCCACATTGAAAAAATCTTGCCTCCTATTCAGAAGCGTGAATGGGTTATACTAGCCGAAAGTGTTAAAACGCCTCACAATTTGTTCCCAGAATTACTGTCCTTCTTGTTACGAGAAAAAAGAGTGATAGAGTACATGGAATCCAACATAAGATCACTACGTTGTATAGAGGCGAGTGCTAACGTGCATAATATTGCAGGTTATAGTGACAAAAAAATAGAACAGCCTAACCAAACAAGTGAGACTGCTCAGGCAATAAAAAAGATAGAAGAGGTTTAAGACTGTCAGAATCGCAAGTTCGAAGAATCCATAGCCAACCTAACTCGCATGGTATCAAACATAACTGCGAATAGAAACACAGGATTCAGAAACATAGGAGGAAATGGAAATAAGTGTTGTATCCATTCTTCAGAGAGCCATAACTTAATTGAGTGCAAAACCTTTCAGAAATTAGATAATGCTGGTAAACTTGAAGTGCTCAAGAAACATGGTGTATGTTTTAAATGTCTCAAAGTCGGTCACATTGTAAAGAACTGCTTTCAACGGAAAAACTGTGAAGTTCAAACTGATCATGGAAGTTGTGGAGGACCACATCATAGTATGTTACATCCAGCACACACAGAAGGAATGTTGTTCCATAACAAGAGTCAGGTACGCAGTACTCAAGTTAATAAAGTGCTACTGATGGTCAACAAGGTTTACAGCCAGGGAAAACCCATCACTACTCTTTGGGATTCAGGCTCAGACATAACAATTATGACACATAGCTTGGCTTCTAAACTTGGACTAAAGGGTAAAGATGTCAATTTGTCCATGACTAAGGTAGGCAATACCACTGAACATTTTGCAAGTAAAGAATACACTTTACCATTAACTGATAGGGAAGGTCAGATTGTTAATGTCCAGGCTGTCGGTATCAAGGAAATTTCATCCAATGTGTGTGATGTAGACACAGCTAAGGTGGTAGATCTGTTTGGTGTAGATAGTGCAGACATTGAGAGACCAAGTGGTGACATTCAGCCGTTGGTTGTTTCTGACTATTCTGAACTTTTACCGACAGTAGTAGCAACTAAAGGTAAACTTCAGTTATTGCAGAATCAGTTTGGCTACTGTTTACGTGGTTCTCATCCACTCTTGAATGTAATTGAATATAGAAACAGTCATATAACAGTCAGAGTCAACCATCTAGCTAGTGCCACACATGTCAATGACATTATTGTAGAACCTAAAGCTAACCTAAAAACAAGTTTAGATGATTTTTCAACATTGAAATTTTGGGCACTCATTGCTTTCCTATATGTGGGGATTGTAAGTGTGGTAAATGCTCTCTAGGGAACGGGAATTTCAGCCTCAAGGAAGAACGTGAATTAAATCTTATAGAAGAAGGCCTTAGTTATAATGAAAATGAGCAATGCTGGACTGTGAACTACCCTTGGGTCAAAGACCCAAAACTATTGCCTAACAATGTGTGTCAAGCGTATGCAAGAATGAAGTCCACTGAAAAAAGGTTGTCAAAATTAGGACCAGCCTATGCAGAGATGTATAATGATCAAATACATGACATGATTAATAGAAATGTAGCTCATAAATTAAGTGACGAGGAGATGCAGGAGTATAAAGGGCCTATTCATTATGTGCAAAATCACGAAGCATTAAAACCAGGATCCATCTCCACCCCTGTTTGCATTGTGTTAAATTCCTCTGCCAAATACCATGGACATGCTTTGAATGCTTACTGGGCAAAGGGTCCTGATGTACTAAACAATCTCATAGGTGTCTTATTAGGATTCCGCCAACACTCAGTAGCTATGGTAGGAGATATCAGCAAGATGTATAACACTGTTAGATTAAGTGAGCTCGATCAGCATACACATAGATTTCTATGGAGAAACTTAGACATGAATAGCCAGCCAGAACACGATGTTTTAACGGCAATGTCATTTGGCGACCGGCCAAGTTAATGTCGTGTCGATCATATTATCAGAAACCAGTTACAAAGTGAGAATTACCCAAACTATGGTCCACATAATAAAAGTACAGTTGGCCCAATAAGTGATGTCTCGGTATAAATTATGTTTTGATCAATAACAGATATCAACAATACGGACACATAATTACTTCCTTTTGAGTGAGATATACAACATGTACCCACACTTGCCCATCCTATTCAACATCTAACAGACATTAACACAGCACAGAGTGAGCTAACGCAATGACAACCGAGACATGACTCAAAAGCGCCACCGTACATGAATTCAGTAAATCAAAATGATATAATGAATCTTAATGAATTCATTTATCCCCAGAGCTACTACTCTTTGGAATTCACTTCCCTCGAATTGCTTTCCACAAACTTACAATCTACAAATGTTTAAATCCAGCTGTTACAAACATTTTATGAATGGAGGATGCCTTTAGGCACATGGACCTTTTTGTTTTATCTGTGTTTTTCCTTCCTCCGTTCATTGTCTCTTAAAAAAAAAAAAAAAATTATGATACATCACTAATCCATCAACATATTCACTTACAGTAAAAATAACAATAACATATAATATTATAAGCTTTCTGATATACACTTAATGACTATCAATGACTACATAAAGAACATTAAACAACTATACCTTCGCTAGAAGAAGCCACTTGGTGTGAGCACTTGATAGAAACTGAATACAAAAATGGCTAATCACCTCCGACTGTTCCCCAATCTCACGGTAGATGGCTCTACTTGTATATCTTGGTGATGGGCTGGTCTATCAAAGTGAGAGCTGAGCGATCTCTGCCATACCCATAGCTTACTCTGACTGTTCCTTTAACTTATATATTTTCTAGATCTCAAGTGACGGCGTCTCTTCCGTGGATTGATCTCCCAATCTACCAAGATTGGAAGCCAAAGCGTCACATTTTTCCCTTGCCCCTCAACTTTCTCTTCATAATTGCTGAGGGGCACAGGGCCCTGGGTGGGGCTTTGGTTTCCCGGGCGTTTCCGCACCCTCCTCGATGCACAATCAGTAACATCCAACTCTAATACTCTTAAGGTGTTTTATGTAAATGCTCGTAGCATACGCAATAAATTTTCAGATCTAGAGGAAATCGTGTTTACAGAACATTATGATATAATCGGCATTACAGAATCTTGGTTAAATACGGAAGACAGAGACTTTTTAGCCGAATATACGCTTCCTGGTTATACAATGTTTGAGAAAAGTCGGATCAATAGAAATGGAGGAGGAGTTCTGTTTTTTATAAAGGAAAGTCTTAATCCTGTCTTAATGTCAAAACCTCAAATTGCGAATATAGACATATCTTACGTACTATTAAATAATAAACGAGGAACTAAAATAACACTAGCTTTATTATACAGACCCCCATCTCAATCAGTGCAAACTGACAGTGAAATTTATGAACAAATTGCAGAAATAACTAACATACAAGATACCGTAATTCTTGGCGATTTCAACTTACCCGTGACTAAATGGGGCGATATTCTTACTTCACACTCTGGACACGACCTCTATGCTAACTTGCAAGAGAGTTCACTTTTTCAATTTGTACAATCTCCGACCCGTGGTAATAATGTGCTTGACCTTGTACTCGCAACAAAAGAAGAACTAATAGAGAATTTGAATGTTGGTGATGAATTCAGTAACAGCGACCATCGTACGATAACTTTCACTTTAAAGTTTACTAGTAACAAATCAAATAGCAGCATTGAGAAAGTCCCTAATTTCAAGAAAGCAAATTTTCGTAAACTTAAATCAAAACTGAAAGAAACTGACTGGAGCTTTCTGACTAACAATAACGACATAAATACATCTTGGGAGTGTTTCACAACCACTTACCTTAAGGCAGTGCAAGACTGCATACCATCGAAAATACGGCGTCCAGGCCAAAATGATAAGCCCAAATGGTGGAATAAAGATATTTCAGACTGTCTGCTTGCTAAAAAATTTGCTAATGATAGATTAAAATCCTCACAAAATGACGAAGAACGGGTGAAATTTGTAGAGCTACGACGCAAAGCCAAAAAGTTAATTAAGCAAAGTAAAAAGACCCTGGAGTTACATGTTGCGAATCAAAGTAAAACAAACCCGAAAGAATTCTATAGTTATATCAGAAAGAAAAAAGTAGTTACTTCAACTGTTGGACCGTTAGTCGATGAAAATGGAGAATACACCAAAGACAAAGTACAAATGAGTAATGCCCTCAATACCTTCTTTGCATCAGTTTTTACAACCGAAGACCTCAGTGATATCCCTACACCATCGCCGATTCAGATTGATAATTCAGATGTTCTAAGCAATATCACCGTTACAGAGAGAGAAGTATTGAATTGTTTAGATAAACTCAAGGTAAATAAAACGCCTGGACCTGATACAATCTCACCTAGAGTTCTAAAGGAAGCTAAGGATGAGCTCTCCAAACCACTGACATTGCTATTCAATGAATCCTTGCAGTCTGGGACAATGCCTGATCAGTGGAAGCTAGCCAACGTAACACCGATATTCAAAAAAGGCAGCAAATCCCTACCCAGTAACTATCGTCCAATTAGCTTAACCTCAATTGTATGTAAAATGCTAGAAACGGTCATAAGAGACAGACTCGTAAATCACTTAGAGGCAAATAACTTACTTAAAGATACTCAACACGGCTTTCGTAAAAAACGTTCCTGTTTAACAAACCTCTTAGACTTCTTCCACGATATCTTCAACCTCTACGATGAGAGTAAAGCTGTAGATATTATATACCTTGATTTTCAAAAGGCCTTTGACAAAGTTCCCCACAAACGATTACTGCTAAAACTAAAAGCGCATGGAATACAAGACGGTGTGTTGAAATGGATAGAAAATTGGCTCAGCGACAGAAAGCAAAGAGTAGTCATAAACGGTAAGGCATCTAAATGGACCAATGTAAGTAGTGGGGTACCCCAGGGATCGGTACTAGGACCAATCCTCTTTCTAATTTACATCAACGACATAGATGAGGGTCTCACCTGTACAGTCTCGAAATTTGCTGACGATACAAAAATTGCAAATAGCGTACTCTCAAAAGAACAAGTTGACGATATGCAACACAATCTAGATAAATTGTCATGTTGGGCCCAAATTTGGCAAATGAGTTTCAATGCGGATAAATGTAAAGTACTACATATCGGATACCTAAATGAGAAAGCAAACTATTCGATGAATGGCACTCAGCTTAAGAATGTAAACAAAGAAACCGATCTGGGAGTAACAATATCGAGTAACCTAAAACCGAGTCAACAATGTTCAGAAGTTGTTAAGAAGGCAAACAAAATAATTGGCTTTATAGGCAGGTTATTTGAGCATAAATCCAAAGATGTTATCCTAACCCTTTACAATTCCTTAGTCCGCCCTCTTCTGGAATACTGCGTTCAATCCTGGTGCCCTTATTACCAAAAAGATATAAACAAGCTAGAACGAGTTCAACGTAGAGTTACCAAAATGATACCTAGCCTAAAGAACAAACCATACGAAGAGCTCTTAGAGAATTAAATCTATTTCCTTTAACCCAGCGCAGATTAAGAGGCGACTTAATTCAAGTGTTCAAAATCATCAAAGGCATCGACAATATGAACTGTAGTAAGTACTTCACTATCGACCAATCTAATTACACGCGGGGAAACGGTTGCAAAATTATTGGTAAATCTTTTAACTCACACGAATCTAAGAATTTCTTCTTCAATCGAGTTGTCAACTTGTGGAATGGGCTTCCCCGAGACGTTATAGGCTGCAGCACCGTTGATTCATTTAAACTCCGCTTAGACAAATATCTCGCATCAAACCCCGCGACTGACTGCGTTTGTAAATGAATAACTTTATTGTATACCCCCCTCAGTTACTAACCCATCTGTCCCCTACTAACTTCCTAATCCTGCCACGAACATTAGTTCTAGGGCAGTAGTTCCCTTTCCAATGTTCCCTTACCCACTCTAAACCACTGTTTGGACACTTGATCCTCAGTGTTTTGGAGGACAAGCAGCCTAGAAGGGTCACTAGACCTGTTGTTGCTTGATTTCCTTTGTACTCCTTTGTACTCCTTTGTACACTCCATAAACTTTCCTGTCACCCACCTTACCGTTCATATCCCCAATCAGAAATATTCTTTCGTTCTTGTCAAACTTATCCAGGCACACCTCCACATTCACCCAGAACTCCTCTTTCTCTCTTACAAGTTTATCCTCTGTCGGAGCATACACACACACACAATCACCCACATTTGTATTCCTACTTTCATTCTCACCCACACAATCCTTGAACCTACAGACCTATATTTGCTTACACAATCCTTCCATTTGTTACTTACAAACAAATACGCACCTTCTCTCGCTGCTCCCTCACTCACTCCAGCACACACACCCACTCTCTCACATCTGTACTCTTCCATTTGGTCTCCGTCATTCCACATACATCCAACCTAGCATTCACTAACACTTCCAGTACCTCTCTCTCTTTTGTGCCATCATTCAAGCCACTCACGTTCCATGTAGCTATTCTAAGATTGTCCGTAAGATTGTCCATAGTTGGTCGGGGTTCATCAACACAGGGTCCGTCTGCATCCGAGGCTGATCGTTCGTTTTTTGTTGCTTCACCATTTTTCACGGGTAGGGGTCGCAAGCCCACCGACCCAACCTCTGTAGTCGCCTCTTACGACACGTAGAAGGCACGTGGGGCATATTCTAATCCCTTACCCCCAGGGTAAACATACTATCAAGTTTATATTCTTACCAAGGTTACGTAATATATTTAATTCAGATCTCGTAAAGATGGGGGAAAAAACTTTACCTGGATTGAAACCATAGAATTCTCGACACACACTATTTCGAATGGACTGGATAACATTTTTGAAATTAAAACCATTAGCAATCTTACAGAATACTTTAGTCTATTGACCAATACTTCAAACATCATAAAGTACTTATAAAATGTTGGCTTGTAAATTGGTAAGTTAAAATCCAAGCCAAAAGACAGTAAACACTTTTCTCTTACAGTTAAGTCACATCAGAATAATTGAATAAAATATTATTAGGGTCACAGGATTTAAGATTATGAGTAGCTCCCAATGTACTTAGTTTCTTTTCATGGGTTTTATAAAAAAAATTCAGAGACTTTTTGCATTTGTCTACGAATGAAATTCTTTAAACTACAAAAATCAAGTCTGGATACTAAAGAACTCAAGGAATCACATATAGGACCGGTGCACTTCTTCCTCGGATATTTTCTTTTCTTTTGATCGTATTTCAATTTCCAAAAGTTTCTTTTGCCATGATTTGTATAGTTCTGACTGGCACAGGGTTTTGCGGTATATACTTATCTTCTGATGGGGTTGTAGGTAATCACTCCATTGTATCGTTGCTGAATATAGTACAGGTCTTAAGATTCACTAAATGTGTAGCATTGCTGGAAGTACAACTTGCTGGACTCGCTAACCGTGAGGTCACCAGGGTCTCTCGTAGCCTGGTATTTTACAGGGTTCTATAAAAAGAATATTTGGCATAGTGGTTTGTGGCAGACAAAGGAGTTTTAACGGCTTGATCAGCAGCAGTGGTTGGTGCGTTGAGAGGAGGAAGGACATACTCGAACCCTGACATAGGTTGGCTTAGATGTCTTTGTGGTTTTGAACTGCATGACTGTGAATCCCGGGGGTCCTGGAGGGTGGTGCTTGGTTACTTCCCCTTGGTGTATTGTCAATGTAGAGGATCACGTTTGCTGTGGGTGGTAATATCTTGGTTTTCTCGGGTTATCTTTTCTAGAGCCACATGAAATAATATAAAAACTGTTATGCAGTTATTATAAGGCTGGGGTCGACAGCGTGCTTAGTTGGATAACACAAACAAATGGTAACATGAATACACAATAAGTGTATTGACTTAAAATTCAGAGACACAGTTATTGATAAAACATGAAAATGCAATAATAGGATTGTACAATATGGTATCTTAAGTACAAATATATAATGCTGGACCCTTAGGCTACAAATTTAAACATCCAACAGCGTTCTAATATCTCAATATAATACAGGACTTAATTTCTCATTACTGGCAAGTACTCAATCTCTTATAATTATACTATCTATCTATCTATTGCCTGATGCCGTGATTCCCGAAGGGGTGGCCACGAACAAAACGCCCCATGCACCTCTGTCCCCAGTCAGTCGACGCCCCTCCTCCCAACCAGCACCGCCTTCATCCATATACTTCTTCACTCCATCCTTCCACCTCTCTTTCGATTTACGTCTCCCTCTCTGGCCTTCCACCTCGCTCTCGTACACCATCTTAATCATTCTCTCGCTTCCCATACGGCCAAACCATCTCAAGGTGTTCCTTTTCACACTTTCCAGCACATCTACCTCCACACCACACCTCCCTCTTACTTCCTCATTCGTCTGTCTATCCCTCCATGTAACTCCGCACGAACTTCTCAAGTCATTTCCACCCCTCTCACTCTTGGTCTGAGTTTCTCCACCAAAGTCCAATATTCGCTTCCGTAAGTCAGTGTTGGGATTACCACACTGTCATGCAAGGACTTCTTCACTTCCATGCTGACCACCCTATTTCTTGTTACTGATTTCAGCATTCCTACAACCCTCTTCCCCTGTTGCACCCTCTCCCGGACTTCTTCATCCATATTCCCATCTTTACTCAGCACACTGTCCAGATACTTAAAAGAGCTGACAATCTCCATAGCCTGACCGTTCAACTTCACCTCACACTCTGTGGCTTCACCCCTTTCGAAGACCATAACCTTGCTCTTCCCCGCATTTACCTTCAGATTCCGTTTTTCGCACACTGTTCCAAACATATTTACCAAACCCTGCAATTCCCATTAATTATTGCTCATCAGAACTGTATTCATCAGCAAACAGCAGTACAGGTAGCTTCCACTCGTTTCCCTGCCTTATCAACGATACACCAACATCCACTGCTCTTCCTAGTATTTCTTTCATGACTCCATCCATATATACAGTAAACAACCATGCAGGCATCACACACCCCTGTTTTAACCCAACATTCAGATCAAAGAACTCGCTCTGCTCGTTCTCCACACGTACTGCCGCCTTTGCACCCTCATACATGCTCTTCAATGCTTTCAGCAACCTGCCATCTACTCCATATATTCTAATTACTTTCCACATACCTTCTCTATCCACTCTGTCATAGGCCTTCTCCAAATCCATAAAGGCAGCATACAGCTTTTGTTGCTTCTAGAGGTATTTCTCCACTACTCATTTCAGGGTAAAGATCTGATCTACACATCCTCTTCTCTTCCTAAACCTGCCCGGCTCACCACCTATCCATTTCTTCGTTCTCGCTCTCACTCTCTCAATCACTACCCTACTTTACACCTTCCCTACTACGCTTAGAAGACATATTCCTCGGTGGTTACCACACACTCTTCTTTCCCCTTTACCCTTATATAGGGGGATTATTATGCCTGTCTTCCAGTCATCAGGTGCACTCCCCTTCTCCCATGCTAGTTTGCATTTCCTGACACACTCCATCTATTCCTGATGCTTTCCCCAACTTCACTCTTTTCATCGCTTCACACACTTCTGAACTCCTGATCCACTACTTCTCTTCTTCTCCCTCCCATACCCCATCCAACTATGTTTTCTGGCACTTCATTCCTTACATTCAGCAATTCATTGAAATACTCCCTCCATCTTTCAACTCTCTCTTGCTTCTCGGCTAGCACTTGCCCATTCTTATCTTTCACACCCTTACTGTTTCCCTTGCTATACCTTCCCTAACTTTCTTAACTTCTTTCCAGAACAGTTTCTTACACTCCCTCCATTTTACACTCCGATTCCTTCCAAATTCCTCATCTACTCTTCTCTTACTTTCCTTCACCACTCTCTTTTCCTCCAAGTACCTCGCTCTTTTAAGCCTTTAATCTCTTCTCATAAGCAATCATTTAATCTTCTGTTATAGTAAGTCTTTCATCTTCTGTTATAATCTTCTCATGAACAGCAAGTATGTATCTTCTAGTGAACAGCAAGTATTAATATTTTATTATGGGCAAGTGTTCAATCTTTTGTTATCGTTAGCAACAGTTAGCAGTCCTTTTGTGGCAACAATTCCTCGTGAGTACTCTCGTAATTACTTATGCAATATGGTTACTTCGTATTTGCGATCCAAGGAACTTGGTTATGAAATATCTCTCAAAGTCTCGTATGCCTGGGTGAGGCGTCTAACATGAACAGTGCATTTATCAACTCTAGGCTCTTATCTCGGATTGCAACTTCTATCATCCATTGCTGGGGGCTCGACTGATCCTAACTTTACTTCGTTGATTATTGGGCAAAGCTAGCTCGGTTACTAAGTTAATTAAACTCCTATTGTCTAGCTCATCAATCTTGATGTTGAGGTGCGAGCGAGGGCTCTAGGTAACTAAGTTTCTAACTCGGCAAGACTTTTTTGTTCAGACAGGGAGTCATTTAACTAAACAATTTGATGACTTCTAGGGGAACTGAGCTGGAAGTTAAGTGCGCAAGTTTACAGTGTTTGAGCAATGACTCTCGTAAAAGGGGCAAGCGAGGCATCCTATCAATCGTCTATCAGCACTGCTAAAAGTACTTTATTGACCATCTAACGGCCCTATTGTTGTCTAATACAACTGTAACAAAGGTGATGGGTCTGGTCCTCCTGGGCCAAGGCGTCTTGGTCTGCTTATCACCTCATAGTCGGCTGCACCTTCGTCTCAGTTTCACAGCATGGTCACACTCTGGGAAGGGCGTCGACAGCAGGTCTTCCTCCCGGGGGCGTCATCTTGGGTGGCCTCAATAATAAGGTGTGAGCGCCTCAGACTCTTGCCAGTTCTCTTCTCTTAGGACCTTAGGTAGCTCGGTCTCGCAGTGGGTGATCAGCTCTGTGAAATAGGGTTTGGGGGTACCAAGAGTGTGTGGTTGGATTAATGCCAGCAGTTCCAGGAGTTCAGGGCAGTTTACGGAGGGCAGCAGCTGCAGCAGTGGGTGAGGGAAGCTCGGGGGCAGTCTAGAACATTCGTCTGTTTCAAACTATTACTTTTCATTTTGCCCTTTTGTGAGCGTTCCGGCGGGCCAGCTAGTGCTACTGCGGAAGGAGCTGGGTGCTACGGGGGGAGGAAGAGAATTGAGCTCCAGGGAACTGTGGAGGAGACTGTGTGTTGAGAGGTGGGTGGGGTTTCTTATAAGGGATGCTGTACAGTTCATGATTCCGCTGCAAGCCAATACCAGGGCTTCCTGGATTATCATACCTGGATCCTGATCCACCAGTTTGGGTGATGCTTAGGTGGTCTTCAGTGCCCATATTTCTCCCCTCACTGCCTGTGTTTCCCTCTTCTACTATTCTGGGCCGGCCTATAGGGTGGCGGCCCCAGTGAGTGTTTCTGCCAATCCTAGACCCAGTCAGCCGTGACATCATGTCTTGCATCGCCTTAGCTTGACCAATGGGGGAGCTGATGGGTGGGGAATAAATTTGGGTAACCACAGTATTGTTATTGTGTTTTATTATATTATTTTGATATTTTAGCTAGCTGTTGCTTGTGGGAGGTTTGTGTTAGCCTATCTTTCCAAGTTCTTCTATAGAGGTGCATACCTCGGCCAGTGTGGGTGGTGTGCGGGCTGGCAGCGATAGGCTTTGACCTGACTTTTCGTTTTAACTACCTAACTTAGTGAGGGATTTGTTGTTAACTCCTACGTCTTCGAGATGTTTTCTTCCACATAGGCTGTTCTGAGGTCTAGATGTCCAGGTAGGAATAATGTGCTGCATCCGGGTGTCCATTTTGGGGTCATCACGGTAATGTTTTCTTCATTTACTCAACTTCGCCCCTCACCTATGCTAGCCTATTTTGGTTTCGATGTGTCAGAATCTTTAATTACTAATTGATTCCTCGCACTAGTCTATCAATTAGTATTTTTTAATTGGTGTATCAATGCAGTTAACCTATATATTGTGCCACTTGTGACTTAGTTTATCAGGCACACAGTGACTGAATTGGGTTACAGTGTACTTGTGGACTGCACATGACTGTCGAGGCTGGTCTCCTTTTCCTCTCTTTGGCTTTCGACGTATATTTTATCACAGTTGTATTTGGAAGGCTAGTTTGTGTCCACTGGGATTGTATTGGTTTTGTGAAGTCTACCAGCATTGGCAGAATCGCCTCTCGTTAGCCACTAGCGCTCGCCAGGGACATCGAAATGGGCTACAGTTATCAGAGAATGTTGTTCTTTCTTTCCTAGTACTCGCATTGTCACAGACAGTCCAGTGGTGGTCTTTATTTTCGTCTGTGACAACGGGAAGTATTTTATATCATTAGTAGAATATAAGATGCATTGTGTAGAGTTAAGGAGAGAGAGAGAGATATAGGCAGCGTGGTGGTAATATGTGCGTGTGTATGTATGTGCTGCCTCGCTCGGAGGAGTTTTCCCGCTCGCGCTGGCTTTCCCTCGCCTTTGATTGGCTGGTGGCTCCTGGCGCGTCCTAGGGGCCTGCTGCCTTGTGACGTCTCGGCCCGTGATTGGCCGACCATCGCGCCCTTGCGGGCTCCTGTGTAACTAACCTCCTGCATGAGGGTCCCGAGGAGCTGCCCTCCTCAGGACAGGCTTGGCGTGCATGCTTCTAACATCCCTTTGCATACTCTCTCCCGATCACCCCCTTTACCACTGTCTCTCTCTCTGACCTTCTTCTTTTCCATTGCTCCTCACCTTTATTCAATTACTTATCCCCTTGGGTTCTGCATACGGTTTCCATAGCCGGCCCATTGTATTGCATGCGCCATCCTCTGAGATATTTACATGTACTTAGAATAGGATTGAGGGTTCTTAGTTAGTAGAGGTTAAGAACTCTGTGTGTGTCTCCATTATTGATTTAGTGTTCTGCTCTTTTATTTAATGCTAGACTGGGATAAGGTTACTATAGTCGTTGTCTCCGATGTGTGTATGGTTTGTTTATACCTACACGACTTCGACCGGTCCTGTAGTAGCCTAGGTTGTCTTTTCGGCTGCGTCTTTTGCGAGTGCAGCAGTGTGTTGACTGAGGGCTTTGGCCTGTTCCAGTTACACACTTTGCTGCCTCTTTGCTTGTCTTTTGAGGGTCGCCAGGATAGAACCAGATACTTGTGATCTGGATCTATCAAGAGAGCACCCCAGTCAATTAACCTCTGAAGTGCGCACAGGGGTAATTGAAAACCTCCCCCTGTGCTGACGTATTTGAGGTTTTTCGTCACTAAAATATTCATTGTACCATTAATAGCATTAATAATTATCCATATGCGCCTATTATTCTTACTTGAATCTTACTTGAAGTCGTCTAGAGGTCCCGTCCTCACAGTCGTGGTCCGCCACCGCTGCGTTATGGGTTGATTATAAAGGTATTAACCTGAAACAACAATAAAACGAGTGAAAACAGCGTTTGGATGGTCAAAATCGGAGATATAGCCCGCGAGTTGTATAATGTATGGGTGAGGCAAGCTACCTTCCCGCCAATTTTCCCCAAGGCCACTGCGACACAGTCGATCGATACTCTCTCTCTCTCTCTTGCACTCGATTGCTATCAGTGATGACAACACCCTGCTTGCAACTCGCTAATGTTAGCACGAAAATATACCTCAGAATAAGGGAATAATAGGGAAAATAGGTGATAACTGAGGGATAGGAGGAAAGTGGGGAAGGAGGGGAGGTAGAGGACTGAGATTTTGCATGGCCCAGGGGCCAAACAAAAATAAAAAAATAAAAAAATAAAAATAAAAAAAATAATTTGTTTTCGATGTCAAAAGTTGATTTTTAATTTTACTTACTCAGGAGAGTCTTCCCGCAGTCCGCCGGGGGAACTCTTAAGAGTCTTCCCGCAGCTCCCGGGTTAACGTAACTTAAAGGATGCAGTCTTAAGGACATCGCTAGGCTACGAGCCTGCCTTGCTCAACCCCAGTTCTTTACCTAGAGTATCCCAGCTAGACATTATTAATTGAGTAAACACTTGTTAGTATTTAATATAAGCTCTTTGATATGTACGCATTATTATTCACAGCATTTATTAGTCTAGGTTGTTGCTGAGCCGCACAACCATAGCAGACTGTTTCGTTGATGAGGAAGTACTTCTTTTTAGTGTCGAGCATTACTACCGTTGCACATTTATAGTATTCTCGTGTCAGTTAACATTATATGTCCTATCTTTTAGTGTATTCAGTCTACACGTGTGGTGTTCTGCCTCCTGCCTTTATATAATTTAAGATACGAGCATCTTATGAGCATCAGACTTTCTTCAGAAGTTTCCAGGTCCATGCTGTAGGACTATACTTCACTTTCTTTCAGATAGGAGTGAAGAGTTTATTGTTGTTTAGAGTAACTGTATTGAAGCATCTTTTTATTGTATTAAATCTTGCAGTGATTTAATTGATCTTTCCATAGCTTCCCTTTTATGCATTTTAACGTAACTTGCATCTTGTTTGTTATCAGGCTATACCAGTGTGGGTTAGCCTGAAGTAGAGTACATTTATGCCCAGTTAAGGATACCCCATTATCGCAGATTAACTCTGGAGGGTATAGGTGTTTTTGTTCGCCGGCATATAAGTTCGAGGGTTTGGATCTAGCGTACCGTTGTTGCATAGTGCCCTATTACTAGTCCAATCATTAAGTGCCCTTGTTTTATTCGTAGCCCCGGTCGTAACAAATGGCGACCTTGCCTAGTATCTTATCTTAGTCGTCATACCGAATGAACTAAGAAATAATTGCAGGATTGTTGGACATTTGTTTTTTGAGGAATGTTTTGGACACGTGCAATTTTTTTTTGGCAACGTAGTATAGCACTTGAGTTGTCTTCGAGCATTTTTTGAGTGAATAGAGCTACATGAGAGTTTAGGTACTTTTTTGTTATAAACATTGAGAATTTTCGGTGGACACCATGTCGAACGACGGATCAGTGCACAGTGAGGACACAGTACGGGAAGCAGACTCTGAGGTGCAGCAGCTGGGTTTGTTGGAGTAGTAACTAGTGAGGAGGATGCAAGGAAGTTTCTGGAGATGCTTATTACTGTTGACCGGGTGTCGGGGATTAATCGGTGTGGTCTCCAGTGTTTGGCCGCGGTCATGGGGCATGTGGGCACTGGCAGCATGACGAGAGGTGACCTGGTGGCCTGTGTGCTCGGCGGGGTGCGTGGGGCTTTGGGTGGAGCGGGAGCTGGGGCACCTTCGGCACAGCCCCCATTCCACTCGACTCCTACCATGGCGCCCCCTCGGGCTCCGGAGCCGGGTACGTTCCCGCAGGCCGATAGTCACTGGCAGCGTGGTTTGTCACTGGGTGGGTCTCCAATTGTTGCATCTCCTCCTCCTCAAGGTTTAACTCCAGATATGATCTTCCAGCTTGAGATGGCTAAGATGCAGGCTGAGCAACGAAAGCATGAGGTTGAGCTTGAGCAACGAAAGCATGAGGCTGAGCTCAAGCAATGGCAGGCTGAGCTCAGGATTCAGGCTGAGGAGAGAAAGGCCATGTACAGTGCAGACATAGAGCTTGAGAAGTCTCGGGTGGAGTCGACAGGGCAGTGTCTCGGTTCTGGGAATCGAGGTCTTGATCAGTCTTTATTGTACCTTCTTAAGTTAGTCCCTGCATTTGACGAGTCGGGTGTCACCGAGTTTTTCCTGCGTTTTGAGAAGAAGTGCCGGGAGCACCAATGGCCCGAGGTTAAGTGGGCAGCCCTTGTTTCTTCTAGGTTGGTTGGCAAAGGACTCAAGGCATATGATGCGTTGCCCTTGGAGTCTTTCATCGATTATGAGGTACTGAAGGAAGCTGTTCTGCGGGCGTACGAGTTTCAACCAGAGACATATAGGTTGAAGTTTCGGGGTGTTACGAAGGGTCGTGAGTGCACTTTTCTAGAACATGCCCGAGAACTGTCTGATGCATTGAGAAATTGGCTGAGGTCAGAGAAGGTGACGACGTTCGAGGAGCTTGAGCAGTTAGTCCTTCTAGAGCAATTTTTCAAGTGCACAGGCGGCGACCTGACTTTGAACCTCAAAGAGAAACAGCCTAAAACTCTACAAAAGGCAGCTGAGTTGACTGACCTGAGAATGTCACTGATTCGTTGGTGCGGGTCTGCACAACGGACCGATGCAGTTAACAAGGGGCGCAACACTCCACCCCCCCAAGTCAATGATGCACAATTTAATAACGAGAGTAAGAGCAATGATACCAATTTTGATCACAAACCTAAAACCGTCCCGTTTATGAAAGGTCAGGGCCCTTCCCCACCTCAGAGGAAGTCCAATGGTGAAGTAGAGTGTTTTAAGTGTCATAACAAGGGGCATTTCGCACGTTCCTGCCCTAGTAACCAACCTACAGCAGTCGTGTCTTTGGCTAGCAACATTGGGGTGTCTCTGAGGTCTTCTGCATTTACCCGGGGTGATATGTCAGATGCGAGGGCACAGCCAGTGAAGGAGTGTCCGGAAGGCTCGAAACCTGTCCGGGATGCTTTTTGCGACCATAGAGGGCGTGGCTGCGTGAGTTTGGCTGGTTGCAAGCATGGGTTGGAGTTGTTGCGTGATACAGGTGCATCCCAGACTCTGATGAAAAACTTTACAGGCCAACCTATAAACGCGGCACGGGTGGTTGTGGTGCAGGGTATTAATGCTACAAGGTCGTACCCGTTGGTTCGAGTGGAGCTGGAGGTTGATGGTGTGACACGAGAGTTGGATGTTGGAATCGTGGAGAAACTGCCAGTAGAGGGCGTCAACCTTCTTCTCGTCAACGACTTTGCGGTACCTGCTTCTGAGGTTCCACCCTTAGTCGGTGCCGAGAGGGCGGCCGACGTGAGTGGGGAGGGGCAGGAGTTGGTCGAGAGGTGTCAATCAGAGCAGAGGGCGTGTCTTGTTACCCGATCTCGTGCATCTAAGGTGTCACAGCCTATTCCTCAGTCTCTAGACCAGCGGAGGAAC
>JBAKBP010008703.1:0-89224 GCA_037953745.1 Lithodes maja
CTGTGGGATCATGCCACACTAGCCTTTATTCTCTTAAACTAACATTGATACTGTATACTATATATATACAGTAGAGGGCCTTGGAGATGGACGGATGCTAAATTGAGTGGTCAATCCTGTAAGTCCTTCAGTAAACTGGCTTGGGTTGTCCCTCTTCCAGGGAATATAGGTCCTCTTGGGGGCCTTCTGTGTATGGCCACCCTCATTAAGGGGAGTAAGGCGTCCGGCAATAGATAGATAGATAGACTAACACCACTAGGACCGACCTCACCAAACAGTCAGAGGTCAGAAAATGGGGGTCTGCAGAGCGCCAGTTTGCCCAAACCTGACAGATCCCCCTCACACCCAACCCATCTCGTCCATATGCCTATCTATTTTTTTCTTAAAGCTCCCTATCGTTCTTGATCCCACTATAGCACTTGGTAGCCTATTCCACCTGTCTACAACTCTGTTACCAAACCAATATTTGCCCATATCTTTTCTGAAACGAAATTTATCTAATTTGAAACCATTAGTGCGAGTTCTTTCGCTATCACTGAGCTTTAGTACTTCTTTCATGTCACCTTTATTTATCCCACTAACCCACTTGAACACCTCTATCATATCCCCTTTACTTCTGCGTCACTCTAACGAGTGTAAGCCTAATTTCTTCAACCTTTATTCATATGGAAGATTTCTAATATTATGGATAATTTTTGTCATTCTACGTTGTACTCTCTCTAAGGAATCTATGTCCATTCTGTAACAAGGACACCAACATTGAACAGCATAATCCATATGGGGTCTCATTAATTAAAATGAAAGTGTTTGGGTAGAGGTTAACGAAGGTAGTGAGACCTTAGTTATTGGAGTTATGTATAGACCGCCAAATATGAGTAGAAATGACTTAACATCATTATGGGAGGAAATTAAAATAGCATCAAGGTTTAGCAACGTGTGCATTATGGGGGATTTTAATTTCCCTAATATAGATTGGCAGCAACAAATAGGCGACTCTGATTCAAAGGAGTTTATTGAGGTAGTACAAGATAGTTTTTTATCACAATTCATAGATACGCCGACTAGAGGTGATAATATTCTCGATTTAGTTTTCAGTAACAATGAACATAATTATGATAAATAGTGTAGAAATCGGGGACAACCTAGGAAATAGTTATCACAATTCTGTGTATTTTAATATACAATGGAAAGGTAATACCAGAGAGAATACAACATTAATACCTGACTTCAGAAAAGCCAATTATGGTGGGTTAAGAAGAGCCCTTTGGTCAAAAAATTAAGTCGATCCAGGTGTCCAAATGAGTGTATCCCTTCTCAGGCACCTGTCATCTTAAGTCAGGAAGAGACGTCAAACTTGGTAGATACGTACGATAATTTTATCAAGTCAGTATTCAATGCGCAAAATAAATATATCCCCAAAAGAAAATTTAGATCAACACAGAACAAACCCAAATGGATGAATAATAGACTATTAGATCTTCTAGGAAAAAATAGAGGAATATATAGAAAAATTAAGAAAGGCGAAATTCACCTACTTGCTTACTATCAGAATCTATCACGACAGATAAAAATGGATATTAGGAAAGAAAAACAAAATTATGAAATTAAGGTTGCCAATGACTCAAAAAATAATCCTAAAGCTTTTTGCCAACTATATAAATCCAAGGTTAGAGATGTAATTGGTCCCCTTAAAACTTTGATAGGAGAAATGACAGAAAATGATTTAGAAATGTGCAGTACATTAAATAGTCAATTTCTTTCCGTTTTCACTAATGAATATTTGGCACAGTTTCCAGAAGTCTGTAAGATATATAGTGATAGTATAGAAAATAGGTTAAGTACGGTTACTATAAGTAGAAATGATGTGCTTAAAGAAATTGACAGACTGAAACCTCATAAATCGCCTGGTCCTGATGAGGTATATGCTAGAGTATTAAAAGAATAAAGAGATGAGTTAACCCTTAAAGATCGGGGTCGGACTCAAGTCCGGTTCCAATTTGCAGCAAGTTAGGAGCATTATTAAGGCTTTTAAAGGGTTAAAATCGAGTGCAAATGGCCGGGAGCGCAACGGGCCAGACAGCCGACTCCCAGGGCTTACCGCCGCCCATTAACTCATGTTCCCTGTGTTCTTCAGAGGCCAGCAGTGGAGCCAGTAGTGAGCATAGCTGGGAAAAATATACCGCTATATGCTAAACTCCCATGTTACTGGTATCACTGTATGAGAACCACGATTGCTACGTAGCTCGTTGTGGTCTCATTTTGTAGCTTTTAGCGCCTAGTTTTTTGCTAAATATATTTTTTTTCATGCAGATAATTGATTTATCATGCAGTAGGGCCTGAATATACCCAAATAAGCCCAAAACCCCCTGCTAGACAAGGGTTAAGTTACCCATTAACATTTCTATTTAACAAGTCATTAGAAACAGGTATAGTTCCAGAAGCTTGGAAGCTTGCAAATGTAGTTTCGATCTTCAAAAAAGGTGATACATCAATAGCATCCAATTACCGTCCCATTAGTTTCACTTCAATCATAGGAAAGCTACTAGAGTCAATTATTGCTAGGAAAATGAGAAACCACTTAGAAACATTTAACTTAATCAATTCTTCTCAGCATGGATTCACTGCAGGGACGGTCTTGCCTTACTAATTTGCTTAGTTTCTTCTCAAAGGTATATGAAGCAATAGAAAATGACAAGTCATATGATGTTATATATTTAGATTTCAGTAAAGCCTTCGACAGAGTCCCTCATGAGAGATTGATGAGAAAGGTTGAGGCATATGGAATAGGTGGGGCGTTGTTAGTATAACTAATTAGGTATAACTAGTAGGATAAGTAAATTCGCAGACGATACCAAAATAGGAAGACCAATAGATTCAGATAGCGACATAGAGTGCCTCCAAAGGGATCTAGATACCTTACACGAATGGTCAGTAAAATGGCAGATGAGTTAAAACATTGACATGTGCAAGGTATTAAAGATAGGGAAGACGAATGCAAAATATAAACTAGCTAATGCTGAATTAGAAAACTCAGACTGCGAGAAAGATTTGGGTGTGTTTATTAGCAACGATTTGAAACCTAGAAAACAGTGTATAAGCGTACGTAACAAGGCAAACAGGATTCTAGGGTTCATCTCAAGGAGTGTGAGTAACAGAACTGCCGATGTTATCTTGAAACTTTACTTGTCATTAGTGAGACCTCATATGGATTATGCTGTCCAATTTTGGTGTCCTTATTACAGAATGGACATAGATTCGTTGGAGAGAGTACAGCGAAGAATGACAAAAATGATTCATAATATTAGAAATCTACCATATGAAGAAAGGTTGAAAAAATTAGGCTTACATTCGTTAGAAAGACACAGAGTTAGAGGGGATATGATAGAAGTGTTCAAGTGGGTTAGTGGGACAAATAAAGGAGACATGAAAAATGTACTGAAGCTCAGTGATAGCGAAAGAACTCGAACAAATGGTTTCAAATTAGATAAATTTTGTTTCTAAAAAGATATAGGCAAATATTGGTTTGGTAACAGAGTTGTAGATGGGTGGAATAGGCTACCGAGTGATATAGTGGGATCAAGAACAATAGGGAGCTTTAAGATAAAATTAGATAGGCATATGGATGAGATGAGTTGGGTGTGAGGGAGATCTACCAGGTGTGGGCCAATCGGCGCTCAGCAGACCCCCGTAATCTTGTGTTTAGCTCTGACCGTTTTGGTGGGGTCAGTACTCAAGGTATTAGTGAGTTGGGCCTATAATTGGGCCTAGTAATTGGGGATGGGTGTGACAGGGATCTGCCTTGTATGGGCCGATCGGCTTTTTGCAGACTCCCATTTTCTTATGTTCTTATGTTCTTATGTTAGGATGGACTAGGTCATGGCTAATTGGTAGGAAGCAGAGAGTCAGCAAAAATGGTACCAAGTCAGAATGGGGAGCAGTCAAAAGTGGTGTCCCCCAGGGATCTGTATTAGGTCCTCTGTTGTTTATTATATTCATAAATGACCTTGATTTAGGTATAACTAGTAGGATAAGTAAATTTGCAGACGATACCAAAATGGGGAGAACAATTTATTCAGATAGAGATATAGAGTGTCTGCAAAGGGATCTACATACATTACACAAATTGTCAGTAAATTGGCAGATGAAATTTAACATTGACAAATGCAAGGTATTAAATATAGGGAAGATGCATACAAATGTTAAATATAAACTAGCCAATATGGAATTAGAAACTCAGACTGTGAGAAAGATCTAGGTGTGTTTGTTAGCAATGATTTGACGCCTAGTAAACAATGTATAAGCGTTCGAAACAAGGCTAACAGGATTCTCGGGTTCATATCTAGGAGTGTGAGTAACAGAACTGCTGATGTTATCTTAAAACTTTACTTGTCATTAGTGAGACCCCATATGGATTATGCCGTTCAATTTTGGTGTCCTTATTACAGAATGAACATAGATTCATTGGAGAGAGTACAACGTAGAATGACAAAAATGATCTATAATATTAAAAAAAATTCGTATGAAGAAAGGTTGAAGAAATTAGGCTTACAATCGTTAGAGAGACTCAGAGTTAGAGGGGATATGATAGAGGTATTCAAGTGGGCTAGTGGGATTAATAAAGGAGACATGAAAAATGTACTAAAGCTCAGTGATAGCGAAAGAACTCGTACAAATGGTTTCAAATTAGATCAATTTTGTTTCAGAAAAGATATAGGCAAATATTGGTTTGGTAACAGAGTTGTAGATGGGTGGAATAGGCTACCAAGTGATATAGTGGGATCAAGAACGATAGGAAGCTTTAAGATAAAATTAGATAGGCATATGTACGAGATGGGTTGGGTGTGAGGGGGATCTACCAGGTGTGGGCCAAGCGACGTTCAGCAGACCCCCATAATCTGGGGTTAATGCTTGACCATTTTGGTGGGGGCAGTACTCAAGGTATTAGTGAGTTGGACATATAATTGGGCCTTGTAATTGGGGTTGGGTGTGACAGGGATCTTCCTTGTATGGGCCGATCGGCTTTTTGCAGTCTCCCATTTTCTTATGTTCTTATGTTCTTAATTGCTCTAGGTTAAACATGAAAATAAAAAAATATTGATATTACCTGTTCCTTAATGCAATTTGATGGTCAAATTTGCTCAAATATGAATATTACTCAGACATTAAAAAAAAAATATGTTTCACCTAATATGAACAATTATAATGGACCGTGATTCAATTCGTTTAATGAACGCATTCCTTGCACAAGTAACTAGAGCTGCATTATTCCTTCTGCGAGAGACTGTGATTGATCAGTATGAGGGAGTTAGAGTGCGGGCTCCAGCGAGTTAGGCATACTTACCTGGCACAGGTGATACCGTGATCATGAAGGCGGTTTTCCCAGGGCGAGGCCCACCATTGCACTCCGGTGGTGCTGACCCTTGCGATAAACCCAAATGTGGATTACTCGGGTGCAAAATTTTTGGTAGCGGGGGACTGCGTTCGCGCTATCCCCCATATAACACAAATATCAAATTAAATGTTTATAAGGAACTTACTAGCATCACAAGTAGTTTTGGTATAAGTGAGGATCCTGGGTATAAGATGCAAGTATTTTAAACTTATTTTAAATATGAAGCTCGCACATATATATTTGTTTGTTATATAGTTGTTTTCAAAACAAGTGCATCTATATTATGCAGCCCAGAGTTTTGGTCTGAAACTCTTGCACAATATTCCTTAAAACCTATACAACTTACCTATCATAGCATATCCAAAGTTAAGCCAAGTTGTGTCAATTGCTATATTATTCACAGGAGTTATAGTTATAGTGAAAAATCTAAGCAATTATCGGCTATATGATAAAGGCCATTATACTCTAATTACTGTTTCGATTTCCCCACTGTATGGAAACCCAAGGATTGTATTTACTTTGTATGAGGTACGAAAGCTGGTTTCTCCTTAATTGCAGGCTCTCTATTGCTAGCCAGGATAAAAATGACACCTAAATGGCACGACAGGTCATACAATTTACAATGAAATGGGACGAATGGTCGTATACAATCGCCAAACTAATGGAGCAAATGTCTTAAAATCTCTAAACTAACATGGTTAAACGTGAGCGAGAAGGGTGTTCACAAAAAAACTTCCTTCAAATCCTTAGCAGCAAATTTTTCGATGCTAGTGAAAATTTATGAAAATGTATTATGCCTCTGCATCATAATTATATACACCCGGGTTTCATAATTAACATCATAAATTTTACTACAAAACCTTCGTAAAGGCTAAGTAATCAATTAGTGGACAGGACAAAATTATGCCAACTAAGAATTAACGTACAAATTATAACGCAACGTAGAATGACAAAAATTATCCATATTATTAGAAATCTTCCATATGAAGAAAGGTTGAAGAAATTAGGCTTACATTCAATAGAGAGATGCAGAGTTAGAGGGGATATGATAGAGGTGTTCAAGTGGGTTAGTGGGATTAATAAAGGGGACATGAAAGATGTACTAAAGCTCAGTGATAGCGAAAGAACTCAAACAAATGGTTTCAAATTACATGCATTTCGTTTCAGAAAAGATATAAGAACATAAGAACATAAGAAAATGGGAGTCTGCAGAAAGCCGATTGGCCTAAGCAAGGCAGATCCCTGTCCCACACAACCCCAATTACAAAGCCCAATTATAGGCTCAACACTCTAATACCCTGAGGATCATCTTACCAAAACGGTTAGAGATTAACGCAGGATTACGGGGGTCTGCAGAGCGCTGATTGGCCCAACCCGGCTGATCCCCCTTCACACCCAACCCTTCTCGTACATATGCTTATCCAATCTTATCTTAAAGCTCCCTACCGTTCCTGATCCCACTATAGCACTTGGTAGTCCATTCCACCCATCTACAACTCTGTTACCAAACCAATATTTGCCTATGTCTTTTCTGAAACGAAATTTATCTAATTTGAAACCATTGGTACGAGTTCTTTCGCTATCACTGAGCTTTAGTATATTTGTCATGTCCCCTTTGTTAATCCCACTAACCCACTTGAACACCTCTATCATATCCCCTCTAACTCTGCGTCTCTCTAACGAATGTAAACCTAATTTCTTCAACCTTTCTTCATACGGAAGATTCTAATATTATGGGTCATTTTTGTCATTCTACGCTGTACTCTCTCCAATGAATCTATGTCCATTCTGTAATAAGGACACCAAAATTGGACAGCATAATCCATATGGGGTCTCACTAATGACAAGTAAAGTTTTAAGATAACATCAGCAGTTCTGTTACTCACACTCCTAGAGATGAACCCGAGAATCCTGTTTGCCTTATTACGAACGCTTATACACTGTTTTCTAGGCTTCAAATCATTGCTAACAAACACGCCTAGATCTTTCTCGCAGTCTGAATTTTCTAATTCTAAATTAGCTAGTTTATATTTAACATTTGTTTGCATCTTCCCTATCTTTAATACCTTGCATTTGTCAATGTTAAACTTCATCTGCCAATTTACAGACCATTCGTGTAAGGTATCTAGATCCCTTTGGAGGCACTCTATATCGCTATCTGAATCAATTGATCTCCCCCATTTTAGTATCGTCTGCGAATTTACTTATCCTACTTGTTATACCTAAATCTAGGTAATTTATATATATAGGAAACAACAGGGGGACCTAATACCGATCCCTGGGGGGACACCACTTTTGAGTGCTCCCCCACTCTGACTTGGTACCATTTATGCTGACTCTCTGTTTCCTACCAATTAGCCATGACCTAATCCATCCCAACAACGACCCTCCTATTCCATGTGCCTCAACCTTTCTCGTCAATCTCTCATGAGGGACTGTCGAAAGTTTTACTGAAATCTAAATATATAATATCATATGACTTATCACTATCTACTGCTTCATATACCTCTGAGAAAAAGCTAAGCAAGTTAGTAAGGCAAGAACGTCCCTGAGTGAATCCATGATGAGAAGAATTTATTAAGTTAAATTTGTCTAAGTGGCTTCTAATTTTCCTAGCAATAATAGACTCTAGCAACTTTCCTATGATTGATGTGAGACTAATGGGACGGTAATTGGATGCTATCGATTTATCACCTTTTTTGAAGATCGGAACTACATTTTGCAAGCTTCCAAGCTTCTGGAACTAAACCTGCTTCTAATGACTTGTTAAATAAAAATGCTAATGGACTAATTAACTCATCTCTGCATTCTTTTAATACTCTAGCATATACCTCGTCAGGCAAATATTGGTTTGGTATCAGAGTTGTAGATAGGTGGATGTTATGCCACATTATAATTCAACGTGATATATTCTGATTGCGGTTTCCATCTTAGGAAATAGCGTCAATCAATAACTTGGGTTCCTCTCCGCTGGGAAACAACTAACTTTAGTTTTTATAATCTCATTTCAATAATAATCAATGGACACAAAAGACACAGTAAAGGTTCACAAGTTTTATTTCCTTAGTAGCTAGGGTACATTCTCAAGATGTAATTGGAATAAATATAGATCTAAAACCTCTAGATAGTCATAAGGTTAATGATCTGACATAGAGTAAGTAATACTAATAATATATGATAACAAGAATAATAATGATACTAGATGAACATATAGGAACATAAGAGCATAAGAAAATGGGAGTCTGCAGAGAGCCGATTGGCCTAAGCAAGGCAGATTCCTGGCCCACACAACCCCAATTACAAAGCCCAATTATAGGCTCAACACTCTAATACCCTGAGGATCATCTTACCAAAACGGTTAGAGATTAACGCAGGATTACGGGGGTCTGCAGAGCGCTGATTGGCCCAACCCGGCTGATCCCCCTTCACACCCAACCCTTCTCGTCCATATGATTATCCAATTTTATCTTAAAGCTCCCTACTGTTTTTAATCCCACAATAGCACTTGATAGTCCATTCCACCCATTTACAATTCTGTTACCAAACCAATATTTGCCTATATCTTTTCTGAAACGAAATTTATCTAATTTGAAACCATTGGTACGAGTTCTTTCGCTATCACTGAGCTTTAGTACATTTGTCATGTCCCCTTTGTTAATCCCACTAACCCACTTGAACACCTCTATCATATCCCCTCTAACTCTGCGTCTCTCTAACGAATGTAAACCTAATTTCTTCAACCTTTCTTCATACGGAAGATTTCTAATATTATGGATCATTTTTGTCATTCTATGCTGTACTCTCTCCAATGAATCTATGTCCATTCTGTAATAAGGACACCAAAATTGGACAGCCTAATCCATATGGGGTCTCATTAATGACAAGTAAAGTTTTAAGATAACATCAGCAGTTCTGTTACTCACACTCCTAGAGATGAACCCGAGAATCCTGTTTGCCTTATTACGAACGCTTATACACTGTTTTCTAGGCTTCAAATCATTGCTAACAGAGTCCCTCATGAGAGGTTGATGAGAAAGGTTGAGGCACATGGAATAGGTGGGGCGTTGTTAGGATGGATTAGGTCATGGCTAATTGGTAGGAAGCAGAGAGTCAGCATAAATGGTACCAAGTCAGAATGGGGAGCAGTCAAAAGTGGTGTCCCCCAGGGATCGGTATTAGGTCCCCTGTTGTTTCTTATATACATAAATGACCTAGATTTAGGTATAACTAGTAGGATAAGTAAATTCGCAGACGATACTAAAATAGGGAGATCAATTGATTCAGATAGCGATATAGAGTGCCTCCAAAGGCACAGATCTAGATACCTTACATGAATGGTCAGTAAATTGGCAGATGAAGTTTAACATTGACAAATGCAAGGTATTAAAGATAGGGAAGATGCAAACAAATGTTAAATATAAACTAGCTAATTTAGAATTAGAAAATTCAGACTGCGAGAAAGATCTAGGTGTGTTTGTTAGCAATGATTTGAAGCCTAGAAAACAGTGTATAAGCGTTCGTAATAAGGCAAACAGGATTCTCGGGTTCATCTCTAGGAGCGTGAGTAACAGAACTGCTGATGTTATCTTAAAACTTTACTTGTCATTAGTGAGACCCCATATGGATTATGCTGTCCAATTTTGGTGTCCTTATTACAGAATGGACATAGATTCATTGGAGAGAGTACAGCGTAGAATGACAAAAATGATCCATAATATTAGAAATCTTTCGTATGAAGAAAGGTTGAAGAAATTAGGTTTACATTCGTTGGAGAGACGCAGAGTTAGAGGAGATATGATAGAGGTGTTCAAGTGGGTTAGTGGGATTAACAAAGGGGACATGACAAATGTACTAAAGCTCAGTGATAGCGAAAGAACTCGTACCAATGGTTTCAAATTAGATAAATTTCGTTTCAGAAAAGATATAGGCAAGTATTGGTTTGGTAACAGAGTTGTAGATGGGTGGAATGGACTACCAAGTGCTATAGTGGGATCTAAAACTGTAGGGAGCTTTAAGATAAAATTGGATAAGCATATGGACGAGAAGGGTTGGGTGTGAAGGGGGATCAGCCGGGTTGGGCCAATCAGCGCTCTGCAGACCCCCATAATCCTGCGTTAATCTCTAACCGTTTTGGTAAGATGATCCTCAGGGTATTAGAGTGTGAAGCCTATAATTGGGCTTTGTAATTGAATTGGGGTTGTGTGGGACAGGGATCTGCCTTGCTTAGGCCAATCGGCTTTCTGCAGACTCCCATTTTCTTATGTTCTTATGTTCTATCGAACACACCTAGATCTTTCTCGCAGTCTGAATTTTCTAATTCTAAATTAGCTAGTTTATATTTAACATTTGTTTGCATCTTCCCTATCTTTAATACCTTGCATTTGTCAATGTTAAACTTCATCTGCCAATTAACTGACCATTCATGTAAGGTATCCAGATCCCTTTGGAGGCACTCTATATCGCTATCAGAATCAATTGATCTCCCAATTTTAGTATCGTCTGCGAATTTACTTATCCTACTAGTTATACCTAAATTTAGGTCATTTATGTATATAAAAAACAACAGGGGACCTAATACCGATCCCTGGGGGACACCACTTTTGACTGCGCCCCACTCTGACTTGGTACCATTTATGCTGACTCTCTGTTTCCTACCAATTAGCCATGACCTAATCCATCCCAACAACGACCCTCCTATTCCATGTGCCTGAACCTTTCTCATCAATCTCTCATGAGGGAGTCTGTCGAAAGCTTTACTGAAATCTAAATATATAATATCATATGACTTGTCACTATCTACTGCTTCATATACCTCTGAGAAAAAGCTAAGCAAATTAGTAAGGCAAGAACGTCCCTGAGTGAATCCATGCTGAGAAGAATTTATTAAGTTAAATTTGTCTAAGTGGCTTCTAATTTTCCTAGCAATAATAGACTCTAGCAACTTTCCTATGATTGATGTGAGACTAATGGGACGGTAATTGGATGCTATCGATTTATCACCTTAATTTTTTTGAAGATCGGAACTACATTTGCAAGCTTCTGGAACTAAACCTGTTTCTAATGACTTGTTAAATAAAAATGCTAATGGACTACTTAACTCATCTCTGCATTTTTTTAATACTCTAGCACATACCTCGTCAGGACCAGCGATTTTTGAGGTTTCAGTCTGTCAATTTCCTTAAGCACATCATTTCTACTTATACTAACTGTACTTAACATATTTTCTATACTATCACTATATACCATATTGACTTCTGGAATCTGTGCCAAATTTTCATTAGTGAAAACGGAAAGAAATTGACTATTTAATGTACTGCACATTTATAAATAATGTTCTGTTATTTCTCCTATTGAAGTTTTTAGGGGGCCTATTACATCTCTAACTTTAGATTTATATAGTTGGTAAAAAGCTTTAGGGTTAGGGTTACAGGGATCTGCCTTGCTTGGGCCAATCGGCTTTCTGCAGACGCCCATTTTCTTATGTTCTTATGTTATTTTTTGAGTCACTGGCTATCCTTATTTCATAATTTCTTTTTGCTTTCCTGATTTCCTTTTTGACCTGTCTTGATAGAGTCTGATAGTATATATGTAAATGATTTTCGCCTTTCTTTATTTTTTTATATATTCTTTCTTTTTTCCTATAAGATCTATTAGCTTATTAGTCATCCATTTTGGTTGGTTCTGCGTCGATCTAAATTTTCTTTTAGGGATACATTTATTTTGAGCATTGTGGAGTGAAGCAATAAACTGGTTATATGTAGGTGGCAAGTTTAACTCTGGCAGAAAATATAAATAAAAATCATATAAAAAGTAATAATGTTACTAATAGAACATATGAATAATAAGAATGCTACTAATAGATCATCTAAATAATAATACACAGAGATGTTGTCTCAAATACAATAAATAATGTCTTAATGTAAAAGTGCGAAACGTAAAATTGGATCCCGCTCAGATTAATCATTAGTTACTGCCCTAGCATACACACGGCACTGATGGTATCTAAATGGAGACACTATTTGACTCATAAATAAAGAATAAGTTAATTTAACTTGAACAAGAGATTAATCTCGAATAACTCAAAGAGTAATAATTTATGAACATAAATTCATGAATAGGTTAAACTTGGATTATAGTCATGTATGCATGACTGAGATTTCTGAACGAACAATAATTTAATGCGACTTGATTAACATGGAGTTAAGCAACTCAAATAATAAACAAAATAAATTAGACTTCATAATATTATATCGTAATAATAATTAATATTAGTCAAAAATAGATGACTGATTGAGAAAACACTCTGTAAACGTAAACAAATTATCTATGAGTTACGTAAGGTTTTATATGACAACCTTCTGTTCCCGTTATGTCCTTGTGGCCCTGAATACTTTTCAACACACACTATCAGTCCCGCCTTAGACTACCCAGAAAACCGCGGAAGCTAGTAACTCTGGTTTCCCTTCAAAACGCATAAATCTTTCGCCTTTTACTAAAGATTTCCGTGGAGGGGAGCAGCTCAATGAGTCTGTAACCATTTTTTTCTCGGCTCACGAAAGTGGGCCTCGCAAATTATTCATAAATAAAGAACTCTTAATATCTGCAGAAGCCATGCATATACAGTAGAGTATGAATGCTAATAACCCTTTTTGTTTTTAATTATTAAATAAAATTTCTTACAATGTTGGTATGTAACAAATCTTGATTAATGTACTAGTTTGGGAATAATGTATTACTACTACTACTAGCTGGCCTAGTATTATTACGGTCATACTAACATTACAATTATATTTAGTTTGAGAAAGCACTCTAGGAAATAATAATAATAATAATAATAATAATAATAGTTCTTAAAGCTAGCGCATGCTAAGCTAGCTAAGGATAGCTCAATAAGGCCGATTAGGCGTATTTCCATTGGGGTCCTGTACTACTACCCCATCCCTTTGCTCATGAGGGATGGTAACGACTCAGTGCTTGTGAAAAATCTTTAATGCGCCGAGCGTGGGCGCGAACCCGGGCCTTCTGGGTGGAAGTCCGAGACGCTAGTCACTACACCAAGCGAGCCGCTTAGAGCTTATATCGATCTCACTTCACCTCATGACTGCCACAGATCCCATGTTAATGTATTATAGTTGTCATGCCCTGTTTTTCTACAGGATTAACTTGGGTAATGTGAGTTCTAACTGACTGGGTATAGAAGGCTGCATGCACAAAACAAGGTATGAGGAATAGAGAACACAATATAAGCACACGATCACTTTTATTGATGTACACACTTCTATAGTTTTCTTGATGATGATTAATATGAAGCATAAGAAGATATGAATACTCGTACAAGACAAATGATAGAATTGAACAACACTAGCATTAGGTGGATCTGGATGGAGCCTAGTCTCCCACTTCCAACGTTCAGGTATTAATCTTCTGATCACTGGCTTTATTCACAAGTTTATATACTGGAGACCATAAATGTTACTTATAGATTCATATTCACTGGTAGCTCTGGTGCACAAGTAGTAGTTCACAGACTACACCAAGCGGCTCGCTTGGTGTAGTGACTAGCGTCTCGGACTTCCACCCAGAAGGCCCGGGTTCGCGCCCACGCTCGGCGCATTAAAGATTTTTCACAAGCACTGAGTCGTTACCATCCCTCATGAGCAAAGGGATGGGATAGTAGTACAGGACCCCAATGGAAATACGCCTAATCGGCCTTATTGAGCTATCCTTAGCTAGCTTAGCATGCGCTAGCTTTAAGAACTATTATTATTATTATTATTATTATTATTAGACACGCATATTTTAGAGCACGGGAATTCTAGTAACCTCAGGGGGGTACTGATCTAAGTTTTATATTCTTGTATCAGAAACACATAGAACGCAAATCAGTGGGCGAAAATCAGATATCACTAGGGTTTCACTTCTATGTAATAATATCTGGATATATGGGTAATTACGAGAGTTAATATCGCCTGTTAATTAATAAACACTGATACGCTTAGCACTTCCTAATGGAATGGGTTATATATGAATTATACTGGGGCAAAGATATAGCCACTTCATAGAAATATTAATAAGTGAGTCTCTAAATAGCACTGTAGCACTGATAGAGTGAATCTTGGGTAGTATTTGATTGGTCTAGTCCTGGTTATCTTGCGTCCGTGATGTTGGGGGCTAACGACTGGTTCCGCGGCCGTCCAGATGGTCCATATGTAGAAAGTTCTCAAGACGGATCTCTTAGCGATCGTTGCTGGTTATACTCTTATATACCCTCTGGTTTCTAGACCTGAATCACAGATATTAGGATCTTCCTGTCAATCTGGATTGGAATTAACGCCAAGCGCATCTCACGTCGATCGCTCAGCTTCCCGGTCTGTATGAAGGTTATAAGGTGTACGTAGATTTCTTTTACGTGGACAGATCCTTCTATCTAAATCTGCCACGGAGTCTGCCGGCTCTGAAACTCAATTCTCAGGAACAAACAATGATAGAGCTAGAGGTCAACACAAGGGACCAGCCACTGTTTGGTGTCTATCTTTCAACTGATTTTACTGGGGGCTGGAGCTCGGTTTTGGACCCTGTAGGCAATAGGGATCTCGAGTTTTGATGGACTTATTTGAGCTCTCAATTGATACGGGAACTAGGTAAGGTGGTGATTACTGTTGTGGCACATGGCTGTATGGAGCCTTCATAATGTGATATAACTGAGCCTTAGTAAGAGGTACTATTTTGGCTATACTGGAAGTATTTAGGGGAGAGAGACTGGATCTACTTTGCGAGGAGGTTTGGGACATCTTTGATAGGAGCGTCTCTCTTAGATTGCTCAGTCTTCATTCTATGGTATAGCTGAGGTGCTAATTTGGTTATCGGAATATGCAAGAAAGGTTAATGGGTTATTGTGGGTTAATGGAGGTTAGTAAGGGTGTTAGTCATACATGGATAGTTCATTGATAGGAAGAATTCCTGTGCTACCTGGCAATGACCCGGAAGTCAAAACAGGGGTCAGGTGTACCTCCGCAGGGGTAGGGGTCTCCCTCCTCGGGTGGCTGAAAGGGGTAGGCACGCGTCCTCTCTCTGTGATGGTCGTCTGGGCGGCTGTGGCTGGGGGCTTGCCATATTACAAGTGTTTGTAATAACCCTCTGTTTATGAGACAGATGTGGATGTTCGTAATACCAAAACCGAAGGTGCCTTGATCAGCTGGTTTAATTGGTTGGGTTGTTAATTGCATGGTTTGTTGGATGTGGTGGAGACTGGGTTGCTAACTCTGCCACATTTATCTGGAAGTATGGCAATAGAGGTTAGTCACTGGCGAGGCGGCTAGCCTCGCACTGACGTTCATTTGGTACAGGGTTGTTGTAATGCCCTCGAAAATATCCCGCAACCCCAATAATGTACTACCCGAGTTGACGTCAGTTATAGTGTAAAATAGTCGTGGATGGTAAGTCCAATAAACTCATCACATGAATCACCAGGAGACTATTACCTGGTTCTTACAAATCGGACTAAGGTTACTAAACTTTTAGTACGTCCGTGGTAATACAGTGGGTTAGCGCGCGGGCCTGGTGGTGATGGCCATGGTCACTAACCTGGGTTCGAACCCCACCCAAGGTATCTCTAAACCTGTGGGTTTTTAGGAGGGTTAAACTCCCTTCAGAGGTTCGAGCCCCGCGCCAGGCACCAGGAAAAGGTTGACCCTAAGTGGGCCTGGGGAGTTTTCAGGAGATCATAAATTCCCTTCCCACCCAGCATTTCATTGGTGGCAGTAACGGAACGTGATCTGGTAGCTACACTGAGCACCCATCACGCGGACCCTAACCATATTGAGATTGCTGAGGTGATACGGCTACGATACCTTACGACCTTAGAGAGGCTAGGGACTAGCCTAAATAAAAAGGAATGTGGTGTAATGCCCTCGAAAATATCCCCGCAACCCCAATAATGTACTACCCGAGTTGACGTCAGGTATAGTGTAAAATAGTTGTGGATGGTAAGTCCAATAAACTCATCACGTGAATCACCACGAGACTATCACCTGGTTCTTACAAATCGGACTAAGGTGGTGTAATGCCCTCAAAAATATCCCGCAACCCCAATAATGTACTACCCGAGTTGACGTCAGGTATAGTGTAAAATAGTCGTGGATGGTAAGTCCAATAAACTCATCACGTGAATCACCACGAGACTATCACCTGGTTCTTACAAATCGGACTAAGGTTACTATACTTTTAGTACGTCCGTGGTAGTACAGTGGGTTAGCGCGCGGGCCTGGTGGTGATGGCCATGGTCACTAACCAGGGTTCGAACCCCACCCAAGGCATCTCAAAACCTGTGGGTTTTTAGGAGGGTTAAACTCCCTTCAGAGGTTCGAGCCCCGCGCCAGGCACCAGGAAAAGGTTGACCCTAAGTGTGCCTGGGGAGTTTTCAGGAGACCATGAATTCCCTTCCCACCCAGCATTTCATTGGTGGCAGTAACGGAACGTGATCTGGTAGCTACACTGAGCACCCATCATGCGGACCCTAACCATATTGAGATTGCTGAGGTGATACGGCTACGATACCTTACAACCTTAGAGAGGCTAGGGACTAGCCTAAATGAAAAGGAATGTGGTGTAATGCCCTCGAAAATATCCCGCAACCCCAATAATGTACTACCTGAGTTGACGTCAGGTATAGTGTAAAATAGTCGTGGATGGTAAGTCCAATAAACTCATCACGTGAATCACCACGAGACTATCACCTGGTTCTTACAAATCGGACTAAGGTTACTATACTTTTAGTACGTCCGTGGTAGTACAGTGGGTTAGCGCGCGGGCCTGGTGGTGATGGCCATGGTCACTAACCAGGGTTCGAACCCCACCCAAGGCATCTCAAAACCTGTGGGTTTTTAGGAGGGTTAAACTCCGTTCAGAGGTTCGAGCCCCGCGCCAGGCACCAGGAAAAGGTTGACCCTAAGTGGGCCTGGGGAGTTTTCAGGAGACCATGAATTCCCTTCCCACCCAGCATTTCATAGAGTTTACAGTATGTTATAAATTATAGACTACAGAACATAGTGAATAATTATGTAATAGCCTGCAGTACAGTAGACCACCACCACCACCTTGTATATTTATTCTTAACACTACAGAGCATTGTGATTATATACTGTAGCCTAATACTCCACCGCCACCTATAAAGCCATTCTTATGACTACTGTATGTAGTAGATCCTTCTGAAGTTTATTTGTGGTGTAATAAATTGATTGACGTTGGGTGATAGTTCAATTGATTTCAGTAACGCTTTCGACAGATTCCCTCATGAGAGATTGTTGAGAAAGGTTGAGGCACATGGAATAGGTGGGATTGTTAGGATGGATTAGGTCATGGCTAATTGGTAGGAAGCAGAGAGTCAGCAAAAATGGTACCAAGTCAGAATTGGGGAGCAGTCAAAAGTGGTGTCCCCCAGGGACCCTGTATTAGGTCCTCTGTTGTTTATTATATACATAAATTACCTTGATTTAGGTATAACTAGTAGGATAAGTAAATTTGCAGATGATACCAGAATGGGGAGAAAAATTGATTCAGTTAGAGATATAGAGTGTCTGCAAAGGGATCTAGATACCTTACACGAATGGTCAGGTAAATTGGCAGATGAAGTTAAACATTGACAAATGCAAGGTATTAAAGAAAAGGAAGATGCATACAAATGTTAAATATAAACTAGCTAATATGGAATTAGCAAACTTAGACTGTGAGAAAGATCTAGGTGTGTTTGTTAGCAATGATTTGAAGCCTAGAAAACAATGTATAAGCGTTCGTAACAAGGCAAACAGGATTCTCGGGTTAATAATCTAGGAGTGTGAGTAACAGAACTGTTGATGTTATCTTAAAACTTTACTTGTCATTAGTGAGACCCCATATGGATTATGCTGTTCAATTTTGGTGTCCTTATTACAGAATGGACATAGATTCATGGAGAGAGTACAACGTAGAATGACAAAAATGATCCATACTATTAGAAATTTTCCGTATGAAGAAAGGTTGAAGAAATTAGGCTTACATTCGTTAGAGAGACGCAGAGTATGAGGGGATATGATAGAGATATTCAAGTGGGTTAGTTGGATTAATAAAGGAGACATAAAAAATGTACTAAAGCTCAGTGATAGCGAAAGAACTCGTACAAATGGTTTCAAATTAGATAAATTTCGTTTCAGAAAAGATATAGGCAAATATTGGTTTGGTAACAGAGTTGTAGATGGGTGGAATAGGCTACCAAGTGATATTGTGGGATCAAGAACGATAGGGAGCTTTAAGATAAAATTAGATAGGCATATGGACGAGATGGGTTGGGTGTGAGGGGGATCTACCAGATGTGGGCCAATCGGCGTTCAGCAGACCCCCGTAATCTTGTGTTAATCCCTGACCATTTTGGTGGGGCCAGTACTCAAGGTATTAGTGAGTTGGGCCTATAATTGGGCCTTGTAATTGGGGTTGGGTGTGACAGGGATCTGCCTTGTATGGCCGATCGGCTTTTTGCAGACTCCCAATTTCTTATGTTCTTAATTTAGTTTTGTGTACCTACATTCCGTATGAGCGATGTCTAGTGGGAATGGCAGGAGTCATTCCAGGTTTACAAGCTTCGTTCAACTCGACTCAATGAACCAAAATTTAGCAAATAGGCAGTCACTCAGCAGTCAGTCGGCAGGCGTGAAGGGTGTGGACAATGTACGTGCAGGTTGAAGGGAGCTACCGTCTCTAATGTGTGTTCATGGGGTGGGTGAAATGCTTGTGCCAAGGTTGATAGTTGGTTTTGTGCGGTGCTGGGGGTGTAGGTGGTGCAGGGGAGGTATTGTTGCAGTGTTTGGTGTGCTGGTATTGGTTAACCTAACTCAGTATTGGAGTGCCGCGTCCTTCACGGATTTCTCGCTGTGAGGTAAGAAGCTTCAGGTTTTTGTATGTGTACCCCATTATTAAAATCTTATAATTACAGCCAGACTGAAATAAAGAATGACGCCACCGTAGTAATACTAATAATGCAGCTATTAAGGGAGCCCACCTCGCTCTTTTCTCTTTCTCTCCCTCTCTCTTGCTTTTATCTATTCGGCCCCATTCAGCCTACTGTTTTAAGACGTGTACCCCCATCCAGGTGTCAATATATGGTATAATCCTGTGTAGCGGGAGGGACTGTACTTACATCTCAATAATTTGGTAATGTTACAATATATTTTAACATTTTAGATTCATAAATAGTCCACTAATATACTAGGTTAGGTTTTGGTTAGGTTAGGTTAAAGATATTGTTCAAGGATTCTTAGTAAATAGGCATCTGAAAACAGTTCCTCCCGCTACACAGGATCTTACCCAATATGTTCCTGGCGAGTGGTAGCGAGCCAGCATATATATATATTCTTGTTTTAACAGCAAGTTAAATTTGTACATTTTTCGATTGAAAAATTTCTCCGGCGAAGCCGGATTTCTCCATACAATGCTGGCTCGCTTTCGCTCGCCAGGAAGAAATCGACACCTGGATGGGGATAAACGTCTTAAAACAGTTGGCTGAATGGGGCCGAATGGATACAAGCCAGGGAAAGAGAAAAAAAAGGAGAGAGAGATAAAAAAAAGACGGAGACCCCCCCTCAACGCCGTGCACTCCCTTGCTTGACAGAGGTAGGGCGATTACAGGGACCCAGAGACTAACTAAGGATCACATAAGGGCCTCCAGCACTCCCCCCGACCTCCCTGTCGAATAAACCACAACATTGATTGGTCAGTTTTATTATACAGATATGCCTTTGTATGTATATGCCTATAATATAATTTGTAAAATGTGATTAAACTCTCATATACATCAGGTCAATAACATTCAACGTATTAAGATAATAATGTATAAAGATGATACACTTACACTTAGTTACACTTAGTTGTATTCCGTCCGTTAGTGACACAGTTGAGCTGGGGCTCCACTGCGACCAGGCAGCTCCCTTTCTTCCACTCTCCATTCCAGAAGTCGGTTGGAGTTGGTGCTGGGGTATCCTGGTGTTGGTGGCCGGTCCGGTATTTTGGCCAGCCACATGTCCAAGTGTTTCTTGAAGGTGTCTGGAGACACCCCGGTCATGTTCCTGAGAGGGGCTGGCATACAGTTGAACAGTCTGGTTCCATTGTATGTAAAGCTGTGATGGATCAGGGATTTGATTTTTTAGTGTTGATCCCGGCGTAGTCCTCACATAGCACAGCCTCCCTCGCCTTTGGTGCTGAGTCTCTTGGATGTTTGGATTTGGTACCTTTTTTTCCAAAATCTTCCAGACGTAGATGATGATGTATCTCTCCCTACGTCTTTGAAGTGAGTACAGCTGCAGCTCCTTAAGTCTCTCCCAGTAGTTAAAGTGTTGAAACCCATGGATTTTACTGGTGAATGTCCTCTGGGTGGCTTCAATTTCTGTTATTTCTCCTACTTTTTGGGGAGACCAGAGCTGGGAGCAGTACTCCAGTCGTGGTAGAACCAGTGACTTCCACAGTGTTAACATACACCTCTCATTTCTTGTGTGGAAGGTTCTCAGGATCCAGCCTGCTATTTGTTTTGCTGTTGTTGTGGCTTTGGTAATATGCTGGGAAAAAGTGGCGTCACTATTCATTTCTGCCGCTTTCGTAATTAATGAAATAAGATACAATAACAATTCGCTCGCAGTGTCCGTAGTAGTCGATGTAGCATTTATACTATTTGTGACTTGTGGGGAGATGGACGTATTTATTTCCTCATATATATATATATATATATATATATATATATATATATATATATATATATATATATACTTTTTTTTCCTCCTTAGACCTCCATCAAGCTATAAAAATACACCTCCCTACCCTACTTCAAGATACAAATCGTCAAACTAATGGGCCGAACGTCATAAAATCTGAAAACAAATGGGGCTGAACAAGAGGAAGAAAGGGGACCCGAAAAACGGCCCATCTCCCCTTATGTGGACCGGAGTAAGATCCTGTGTATCTGGTAGAACTGTTTTTTAGATGCCTATTTACTAAGAAACATTGAACAATATATTTAACCTAACCTAGTATATTAGTGGACTATTTATGAATGTAAAATGTAAAAATGTATTGTAACATTACCAAATTATTGAGATATAAGTAGCCTACAGGTCTACCCACTACACAGGATTATACCCAGACCTGTACTCACTGTCAATTAATTTATGATTTATTTAGAAGGCCCACTTTCGTGAGCCGAGGAAAAATTGTTACAGACTCATTGAGCTGCTCCCCTCCACGGAAATCTTTAGTAAAAGGCGAAAGATTTATGCGTTTTGAAGGGAAACCAGAGTTAATAGTCTCCGCTCTTTCATGGGTGGTCTAATGGGAGACTGTTATAGTTTGTTGGCATTTATTCCGGGCCACAAGGACATAAGAACAAGAACATGTTCATATTCTTAACCCCTTCTGTATCGGCGACGTCTTTGTAGTTTTATTCTACCTATATTTTTGACGATTTTGCACAGTTTAAGAAGGCTCTGTGGTAGTAAAAAGAGTTAAGCGAGATAGTTCGAAGACTGTTAATTGCTGGAGGATCTTTTGCAACGATTAAAATTGTCTAATAGTATCCAAAATAAAGTTAATAGGACGTTGCCGGTACAGAAGGAGTTAAGCCATTCCCGTAATTGTTTAATCGAAGTCCTCTTTTTCTAGTTATTAAAAACGTATTCTATGGTGTATTATATGATATATAGAAGCAATAGAACTGTTCAAATGACCTGGGAAGTGTATATTAAACCAAATACAAAACTTTGAATAATGAGGTAAGAGATATGTGTTTTTTATCACTTTTCAACCCAAGACCAGCGGGGGTCTGGGGGCAGCAGCCCCCAGGATGCCCAGGTTACCTTAGGTTAGGTTAGGTTAGGTTAGGCTAATGACCAGCTATGTAAATACAGTAGTGAATATTTGGTTTAGTCTGTGCTCAAAACTCCATTTTCTTTAGGAGGAGGCCATACACTAAACAATTACCGCAATTCCTTACATATTTTGAGAATGAGTGATGTTTACACAGAGTACACCGATTAGCATTTACATTTCTAAAGGTAAGGTAATTTTTCAGGTTATCTCGTCCATTAATTAAGGGTGCTGTGAAGGGAAAGAATTGCTTAAGAATGAAACCAAGAGTTTTATCATATAAACTTATAAAATCACGTTCTTCATTATTATTCATGGATACAAAATTATTATCCATAGCAAAAGTGGGAATTTATATTTTACAATAATATCCATCTCTCTAGTTTTCATTCTCAGAAAATCGGTGACACACATCGAGGCATTTTCTTATGTTCTTATTCTCCATATTGTTTAGTTTCCGCTGATATTTATGATGAAATTAATTAGTAAATAGTTATTATCTAAATGTATTTTGGATTAAGTTAAGATAAATGTGTTAATATAATAGCAAAATAGGCATAGCTATACACATGAATGCCTTGCATCTATAATATATAGACCATTGTCGTAAAATAACATAAATTTGAAGAGTAACTGTTCTCCCTTCAAGTGGGTAGTACTCTGGGGATAGGGCTGCAGATTCAGCGGGGTTTGGTATGATCATACTTCATAGGATCAATTCTATAGTATGATTGCCGAGTTCCTTGTCCGAAACTCGAAATGATCTGTTACCACGAGGATGAGTCTAAGTGCGAGCCCTTGAACGGGAAGCGGCACTGTGGCTCCATGGTCCTGTGCATTGATGACCGTTCCGACCCGATCTAGGGACTGGAGGGGGCACTTACAGGCTGAGTGGTAGGATCTGCAATCATTGAATTGATTTCAGTTTTTTGTACATTCCCGGCTTTGACTGGGAATAATAAACTTACAAATCTTTAAAGTAGAAGATATTGTCTTTTGGCATGTAAAATTATGTCATAATTTGATTCTCGCAGTGCTTGGTGACAATTTTTCACTTGGGCGAAAGTGTATGTAATATATAAGAACATAAGAACATAAGGAAATGGGAGTCTGCAGAAAGCCGATTGGCCTACACAAGGCAGATCCCTGTCACACCCAACCCTAATTATAAGCCCAGTATCGTAAATACGATAGGCTATGACTCTTTTGTGATCCCGTATGTGTCTGTGACGTCACGGTCGCTCCTGCAGCACGACGTAGATCGAGTAGATCGTATATTACAAGATTGTAAATAAGTTAAGTTATAAAAGTTATATAAAAGGTGGGAGGGCTTGTGGCTTTTGCTCCGCTGCATGTCTGCCTGCCGAGATTGGAACCTCTCCGGGTGGTCGGGGACCGGGGGACTGCTGGAGCGACCTTGGTGACCCTGGTCTCTGGGTCTTCTCCTGGGTGACCTGGATGTGTGTGAGTTTGTGCTTTTTATCTGTGTTTATTTGTTGTTTTATGTTGTTTTTGTGTTTTCCCTGTTCTTGCTATGTCTTGAGTCGGCTACCCCCAAAATGGGGATTGGGCCTGAGCATATAGATAGAATAGATAGATAAAAGGCCTAATATGATATTAAGCAATATTGCCATGGTCTTATGTAGTATATATGAATTTATCGTATATATTAATATAATTTATCGTATAGAGCAACCTAGATGCGGTACGATAATTTGGGCTCCTGGCGTTTGGCAAGGCAGCAAGGTGTGCCTCTGAGGCAGAGAGGGAAGAGCCTTCACGAACACCGACCAATTAACATCTATTTTCCGCCCTCAGTTGATCGCGCTTTTGTGCCTCTAATCACAATATACTGACCACAATACAAACAGCTACACCATCACAACGCTCTCATCGACGCCATGACTGACTGACAGATAAGCATAGTATTCATGTCCATTCCCATGTAATCATTTATTCTTTCTTTCACTTGACTCGAGTCTCGGGACCGGTGTCTTGCCTCCCCTTTGTCCGCCATATTGGGTAAACGTTCTCCCTTGCCTCATTGCCACGTGGAACTATTGGTGAGTTAATGCCTGGCTAATATTAACCCTTATAACCTTACCCTATATATAAATTTATTATGTGAGACCTTTGGATATAAATTAGCTTGTTTCAGATTAAATTCAATTTAGATATAGAGTAGTTTTAATTTAGATTTATTTTATTTTATTCATTATAGCTTAGTAATATTTAACTTTCATTGACAGTATACCACATTGGTGCCCAGACCCGGGATTTAGCTACCGATAAGGAATTTTAGGCAATGAGAAGGGGAGTAGCCCAGGGATGCAGGAGCAAAGACCCCGGAGGGGTGGGGCTTGGTTATATTCCTGTACCTCCGGCGCCGGTGCCTCAGAGAATTGCTATAGTAGGGCATTCGTATGTCACTAGGCTAAGGGCAGCCGATAAAGGAGCCAAGTCGTATCGGGCGTCGGAGGGGGATAGGACATTCAAGCTGTCCTACTTCGGGGTCCCTGGAGCCACCGTTGACAACCTGAAAGCCTCCCCACAGTGGGGGCAGGTGATCCGTTTTAGGCCACACATGATCTTCCTGTTTCCGGGTGGCAACGATATCCGCCCTGATACCGTACCCCGCGAGTTAGCCAACGCCATCAAAGATGTGGCGCTGGATCTGGAGCGTGAGTCCGGGGGGTGCTGCAAGATAGTAGCGATAGAGAGCCGGACTAGGGTCCGAGGCTTGTCAGAGGTAGAATACCACGCCAATAAAAACTCAGTCAATCGCACCCTGAGGTGTCGGCTGGTAGAGACGAAACACTGCTTTGTCTCGATCACCCTCAGCACCAGGGACCTCGACCAGGATGGCGTCCACCTCGATTTGGATACGAATCAAGTCTTATAATTATAATAAAATTGTAGGGCTAACAAAGCGTTGGTTAGAGAGGGACGCCGGGGTGATATCGTTGCGCCTGCCTAAGTCCTGCATCCCACCCATCATCTTCCCCCAATAATTTTCTTTTACATTTCGGACTTCCTGTGACATATGACCTGACCTAACATTTTCTCTTGTTCAATATGACCCTTTAGTAGGTATTGCTATTTTGTGTACTATTTTTTCTCCATAACATAGAAGTCCGCCGGTCGGCGTCTCTTAACTAGACTACTATTTTGCCGTTGTTTTTGTAACATTTAGATACATAGCCTATAGGCTTACATGCAAAATGAGTAAACAGGAAGAAACACCGTCGTGTGGGGTGCTGATCAAAGCCCCTAAAAATCAAAGGGCGGGACTTCGGGGAGTATTAAATAGGCTAATTGTAGACGTCAACACTTTCATCACTACTGCTGACCTCGAGATATTGGAAGCTAGATTAGACAACGTCCAGGCTACCCACGGTCGTATTATGGCTCTGAGTGAGGTGATTGTGGCAGGCATGATAGAGGAGGAAGAGATAGTTACAGAGTGTGATAATCGCGCCCTCTATGATGAACCTGTCTTTAGAGCGAAGCACATTGTGGTAAACTATCAATGGAAGTTAAATATTACTAAGCTATAATGAATCAAATCAAATCAATCTAAATGAAAACTACTCTATATCTAAATTGAATTCAATCTGAAACAAGCTAATTTATATCCAAAGGTCTCACATAACAAATGTATATATAGGGTAAGGTTATAAGGGTTAATATTAGCCAGGAATCAACTCACCAATAGTTCCACGTGGCAATGAGGCAAGGGAGAACGTTTTACCCAATATGGCGGTGGACAATGGGGAACGAGACTTCGGTCCCAAGACACAAGTCAAGTTAAAGAAAGAATAAATGATTACATGGGAATGGACATGATTATATAATGTATGCTTATCTATCAGTCAGTCATGATGTCGATGAGAGCGTCTTGGTGGTGTAGCTGAGTGTGTGTGTATTGTGATTACAGGCACAAAAGCACGATCAACTGAGGGCGGAAAATTAGATGTTAACTGGTTGGTGTTTGTGAAGGCTCTGGCGTACCTCGAAAGCACACCTTGCTGCCTTGGCAAACCGCCAGGAGCCAAAATTATCGTACCGCATTTAGGTTGCTCTATACGATAAATTATATTAATATATACGATAAATTCATATATACTACATAAGACCATGGCAATATTGCTTAATAGCATATTAGGCCTTTTATAACTTAACTTATTTACAATCTTATAATATACGATCTACTCATCCTACGTCGTGCTGTAGGAGAGATCGTGACGTCACAGAGACATAAGAGATCACAAAAGAGTCATATTCTATCGTATTTATACGATACACTCCCCCCACAAAAAAGACCTGAACCCCACCTTAAACCTAAAGTTGCCCATGTTACGACCGGGCACTCGGGTACACTAGGGCTCTTACACAGGACTCGAGTATGGCTCGCTGCCACAACGGAAACACACAATCCCAACCCCAGAGTACTGCCAGCCGAACAAAAAACGCCACTACCCTCCAGAGTTCTATCTGCTATAACGGGGTATACAAGAACTCGGTACTAGCGTTTCACACAACAGACTAATAACAAGACGGGAGTTATCTAGTCTGGTCAACAATCAAACAAAGAAGAAAGTACTACAACACTAAAGAATAGTGTTGGCCGAAGCCGAAGTAATCCACCCTTGACTAAGAACTTAAGAAGTCCTCCACCCTCTACTTCGGATCGGCACTATTACGTTACGTTAAACAATAGTCCTCGAACATCAAGCAAGGAATCTTCTGATAAAGTTAGATGCTTCTCGAATACTCGTAAGAAGTAAGTATCGGATTTTGAACAGCAATTCAATAAGTAACACACTGGCAATTAACTAATATTAAAGGCTTTAAATTGACATAAGAAGAATTATAAGAATAGACAATAGTAAATGGCAAACATTAAGAAGAAGTACTCCGACAATGCACTGACAATAGCCTACTAGGATTGTGCTCGTGGGCCACTAATCTCTAAAGTAGCTAAGCGTGCCACACATGAAATCAATAGTGCATAAACAATAACATACATAAGGAGAAGCTTCAATACTATGCTGTATCTGCTGGTCGAGCAAAGTCTAGCTGGGATATCTAAGGTTAGGAAACAATGGCTGAGCAAGCGGCTCGTAGCCTAGCGAGGTCCTTAAGACTGTGCGGCCAAATTACGTTAATTGACGGGATGCTCTCTTGAGAGATCCAGATCACTAGTATCTGGTTCTCTCCTGGCGATCCTCTCAAAGTCAAGCAAACGAGATAGCACAGTGTTGGGTGGCAGAGGCAAAAGCCCTCACTCGCAACACAGTGCTAAACTCTCAAGGTACACAGTCAGAAAGACCACCTAGGCTTCCCACGTCTCCGTTGCAATTGTACCGGTTCAACCAAAACCTAGTACTCATAGGAAATCACAACTCCCGAAACCTTATCCCAGTCTAGCATTACCTAAACCAGCAGAAAACAGGAACATGGATAATCGTACACAGGGAAATGCATATACGAGTGCAACAAACATCAATCAATCCTATTCTAGTTATCCCTTCCAAAATAGGCTATCTAACAGGCATATATCTCGTGAGAACTCAAGCGATAATACTTTGGCTGACTAAATCTGCACCAAAGGGATCATGGGTTAAAAAGGGACGAGAAGAGAAGAAGATAGGCTGTTCAGAGAGTAGAGAAAGTTCACATCAGTCGGAAGAATATGGATAGTTGCAAGGGATATGAGAAGTCGCTCTGCCTGATGAGTTCTAAAGAATTGTGGCGAGGACCTCTCCTTTTTATACTCGGCCCTCTAGCGGCATATCGCAAACTACTAAGGACCGCCCACTGACAATCATTACGTCATATTCTCTCTCAATCTGGGATCGACAAAGGATTTCCCACGCGCTTGAGGAGGGAGGAGGGAGGAGGGAGGAGGGAGGGAGGCCTACCTACCTCGTGGCGCGCTCACTGGCCGTCATTACATAACTCTCTCTCTTCTCCTCATTATATATAAGTCCCACACACAATACTTATATCTAATGATATAAAATAGAACTCGTTGACTTAGAAGAAAACAAAATACATAATTATAATACTTATAGTACAACGGCTCACATAAACTGAGTTAGGAAACTCTACACGGACTACAGCCAAAGTTCCTGCCCTGACGATCCTAGCGAGAGTGGGGTCTGACTGAGCGTTCTGTACAGCATGCTCATACTCGGCATGCGTCACACCTCCCCCAAGATTTTACTTGCTCAACCCTGAGCTAAAATCTGACACGCAGAACCTCATCAAACCCCTCACACCCAGCGACCGCATGGCACTAAAACAACGCTGAGTTTATCACTAAAACACATCTTATAAAAAAAAAATTCACATTTCATAACTCCTCCCAACAATAGCAAAAGACATAATATCATGCTCCCAGAGCGAGCTTACAGCAGCTCAGCCGTTTGATAGCTCGTGGACTACTCAAACTCTATAGGCTATGACAAACTTATACAATTATCTATAACAAAAGAAAGAGTTTTTTTATGATTTTTATATTTTAATATGTTTTTTCCGGCTGCACTATAAGGGCAGCCTATTTTTTCTTCTATACCAAACGCTCAACTCCTGCTTTACGACCCAATACGCTGGGCTACAACCGCGAGCCAACAAGCACCAAGCGCAAAATACTACTCAAACTAAAGCAGGAGGCTACCCGTGTGTCAATCTCTCCGGGATCATACACCTGTGATAGCCTACGACTGATCATCTACCCTCGATAAACAATCCGCGATCACATTGTCACATCCCGCAATATGACGGATGTCCAGGTTATACTCCTGCAACATCAAAGACCACCTGGTCAGTCTCATATTGCGATTGTGAAATTGATTTAGGAATCTCAAAGGGTGATGATCAGTGTAGATAACCACGACTGGGCCATAGGCTGGAACATACACCTCGAAGTGCCTGAGCGACAGCACAATCGCCAGTAATTCCTTTTCTATTGTAGAATAGTTCTTTTGTGCAGCATTGAACTTCTTAGAAAAGAAACTTACTGGGTGTTCCACACCTTCATTGTCTGTCTGTAGCAAGACGGCACCAGCCCCTACACCACTAGCATCTGTTGCCAGCTGAAAAGGCCTGTTAAAGTCTGGGGCCCTGAGTATCGGGTGAGTACACAGCAAATGCTTCACCAAATTAAAAGCCTTTTCACACTCAGGCGCCCACAAAAACTTTTTGTCTTTAGATAACAAATCTGTGAGAGGTGCCAACACCGTGGAGTAACCTTTTATAAAGCGTCTGTAGTAGCCTATCATACCCAAGAATCTCATAATCTGCTTCTTGGTGGTTGGGTGCGGAAATTTATTGATAGCCTGTACCTTGTTCTGAGGAGGGCACACCTGTCCCCTTCCCACTACAAACCCAAGGTACTGCACAGTGGCTTTTACGAAGTCACACTTTGCCAAATTTACTACCAGACCTGCTTCACTAAGTTTCCGGAACAAGGTCTCCAGGTGCTCACAATGGCTCTCAAAGTCGTCATCATAAATGATTACATCGTCCAAGTATACGGTGCAATTTGGAATGTCCTTGACAATTTCATTCATCAGGTTCTGAAACGTTGCTGGTGCATTCTTAAGTCCGTAGGGCATAACATTACACCGGTAAGTACTCCCGTCCACCACAAAACCACATACCTCTTTAGCACGCTCGGACAAAGGTACTTGCCAGTAACCTTTTACTAAATCTACTTTAGACAAAAACCGAGCATTACCAATTTTATCAACACTATCATCAACCCGAGGAAGAGGATATGGGTTAGTTGGAGTCAAACCGTTTAGCCTACGGAAATCAATACAGAAGCGTACCTTGCCATCTGGCTTAGGCTGCAGTGTTACGGGGGAAGTCCATTTAACGGTGCCTTTCTCTATCAACCCTCTACCGAGCATATACTCCAACTCATCCCTCAGAGCGGGTAGTTTTATGGGGGGCACACGGTACGGGATTGACTTAAAGGGTAGATGGTCCCCCACGTCAACATCATGCATAGCCTGAGTAGTGAGGCCTGGGTGTTCAGCAAATACAGTGGGGTATGAACCGAGCAACTGACGGATAGCTTCAAACTGCGGCTCAGGCAAATGAGCTATAGCCTCGTCAGCCCTTAGGCTCGAGTTCCCCGCCCACTGATCCGCTGAAACATGGTGATCCCAGCTATCCTCCTCTGAAGCTTGACTGTCCCCCTCTCCTTCTCCACCACGGCCGCAACAAGCCAACACAGGGACAGTGAGAGGCTCAGAGGGGCGCCTCACATACTCTTTTATCAGGTTCACGTGACATAACTGGTTCTTTTTCCTCCGGTCTGGAGTGGCAACAAGGTAATCTAGGTCCGAAATTTTCTCCACAATTTTATAGGGTCCAGTATACTTCGCAGACAAGGGGTTACCAACCAAAGGCAACAAAATTAATACCTCTTGTCCTACAATGAACTTCCGGAGCTTCACTTTGCGATCATACCTGTCCTTCATAAAAGCTTGTGATCCTGTTAAATTCCGACCTGCCATCTCCAGACTCTTAAGCATGCGCTCACGGCTTTCAAACACATACTTTAACAAAGAACAAGGCTGCACAGTTCCTTCCCAAATTTCCCGCAGCATATTAAGGGGGCCCCTGACGCGGTGTCCAAAAATCAGCTCGTTTGGACTAAATCCCAGGCTCTCACCAGGCACTTCCCGAGCAGCAAACAGTACATACGGCAATCCAAGATCCCAATCTCTTCCGTTGTCAGCACAATAACACCTGAGCATGCTTTTAAGGGTGGCATGCCACCGCTCAAGCACCCCTTGGCTCTCAGGGTGATACGCTGACGATACCACCGCCCGTATCCCATGCTGTTGCATTGTTTGCTTAAAGAGATTGGAGGTGAAATTGGACCCCTGGTCAGACTGAATCTCCTCCGGGTACCCGTACCTTGAAAAGTACCACAACAAGTTACTGACTACCGTCTTAGCCATGCCGTTTTTCATGGGGTATGCATCGGGGTATCTAGTGGCAACATCCATGATGGTTAACAAAAATTTATTACCAGCCTTTGTGGGAGGGAGTGGACCAACCATGTCAACAACAATCTTACTAAAAGGTGGCCCAATTACCGGAATAGGGTGCAACGGAGCTTTAGGAATAACTTGGTTTGGTTTCCCGACCCGTTGACAAATATCACATGAGTTTATCCATGACTGCACATGAGACTTCATCCCCGGCCACCAAAACAACTTCCCCAAAGCCGCCACCGTTTTTCTTACCCCCAAATGTCCTGCCAGCGGTGTGTCATGCGCCAAACTCAGTAGGCTATCCCTGCACTCCCGCGGCACCACCAACTGGTCCACTACTCCGGACCCCTTTTTCCAGCTACGGTTAGGGTCTTGAAAACGCCGATAGAGGATGCCATCTAAATAAAAAAAATCTCCCGGCTGTGCATCACCGTCCTCGTCGAGCTCCACAGCTCCATTAGCACACGTTTGGAGCTCAGGGTCCTCCAGCTGCAACCGACGTATATCTGAGGGTGCCAAGCGATCTAACTGCTCCCGGAGCAATGCATGACCCTCCCCGATACTGGGCTGCTCCCTCTGTCTCTCTCGATGTTCATAACGTTGCTGTCGTGGAGACTCGTCATGCCCAGCCTCGTCACTCTCGATGACAGGCCCAGGGGCTACTCCAGAACTAAGTAATGGTGCTAATACTGAATCACCCAGGAGAGCCGCCGAGTCAAAACTCTTAAAACCAACTCCAGCTTTAGCCTCCTCCTGTTGATCGTTCCTCTGCTGGTCTGAAGACGGAGGACTAGGCTGTGACACTTTAGCTGCCCGAGCTCGGGTGACAGCACACGCCATGGGTTGTGCCTGGCACCGCTCGACCCACTCTCGCTCTTCCCTACTCACGTCGGCCGGCCTCTCGGCAACGACTAAGGGTAGAACCTCAGAAGCGGGCATTGCAAAGTCGTTACCGAGAAGAAGGTCGACGCCCTCCACTGGCAGTTTCTCCACAATCCCAACATCCAATTCACGTGCCACACCATCCACCTCCAACTCCAACCGCACCAGCGGGTATGACCGAGTTGCATTAATACCCTGCACCACTACCACCCGAGCCGCATTTATAGGGTAGCCAGTCAAGTTTTTCATCAAAGTCTGGGAAGCACCTGTATCACGCAAGACCTCTACTCCATGCTTGCGCCCCGCCCACATCACGCAACCCCGTCCTCTATGGTCGCAAAAAACATCCTGAGCAGGGTTCGAGCCTCCCAGGTGCTTCTGCACTGGCTGTGCCTCAGCCTCTGACGAACTGCCCCGGGCAAACTCAGAAGACTTCAGAGACACACCAATGTTGCAGGCCAAAGACACAGCTGCTGTAGGTGGTTTGCTAGGACAGACTCTTGCAAAGTGCCCCTTTTTATGACATTGATAACACTCTAACTCCCCTTTGGGCTTCCCTTGGTACTGGGAAGGGCCCGGCCCCTTCTTAAATGGGACGGTGCTAGTCTTGTGGTCAGTCTTGGTATCGTAACTCTTGTACTTGTTTGCATAAGGTATATCACTAACTCGGGGGGGTGGGGCGTCACGCCCCTTGTTACCTGCCTCACTACGCTGGGCAGACCCGCACCCACGAATTAATGATAGCCGGAGGTCAGCCATCTCAGCTGCCTCCTGTAGAGTTTTTGGATTCTTTTTCTTTAATAGTTAAAGTCATTTCTGCACCTGTACACTTATAAAACTGCTCGAGCAAAAACAGCTCAGTCAACTGTTCGGCCGTCTCAGCTTTCTCAGAACGTGTCCAGTTTGTAAGTGCATCTTTTAAGTCCCGGGCATGTTCAAGAAAGGTCGCCTCCCTAGTCTTTGTAACACCCCGAAACTTCAATCGATATGTTTCTGGTTGCAACTCGTATGCCCGTAGGACAGCTCTCTTCAATTCTGGGTAGTCAATGCAAGACTCTAAAGGCAGTGCATCATAAGCCTTCAGACCCTTACCCGTAAGTCTTGAGGAGACCAGAGCTGCCCACTTCTCTTCAGGCCAATTATGCTCCCTACACTTCTTCTCAAAACGATTAAAAAATTCTGTGACTTCAGTTTCACTAAATGCCGGCACCAATTTGACTAAGTGAGACAAGGACTGTTCTCTTACTTGGCCCTCACGGCCCATCCGAGTCCCTGTCGACTCTGCACGAGTCTTATCTAAATCTATTTGAGCACAATATTTCTCTGAGTCGTATCTAAGCTCAGCCTCGTGTCTCCTAATCTCAGCCTCAATCTCCTTCTCACGCCTCCTAGACTCAATCTCATGCTTCTTCGTCTCAATCTTAGCCATCTCAAGTTTAAATATCATATCTGGAGACAGGCAGGAAGAGGGAGCTGCCACTACTGAAGGAGGGGGGGCAAGAACTGGGGAACCACCATACGCACCACCCGAGGGCACTCCAATCTTCCAATTCTCATCCCTCTGTGGGAGAGTGCTAACCTCCGGCAACTGAGTGGACGGCACTGTGGGAGTCGAGTGAGAGGGGATCTGGGGAGGAACCCCCCCAAACGCCCTCTCCTCCGAAACCCCATGTCGCCCACGCAACACCCAGGAAATCAGCTCCCCCTTGGACATCCCTACTACACTGGATCTGCCCAAAACCTTGGCTATCAGGTGCAAGCCATAAATATCCACCCCAGTCAGCCTCCCCTCCGTCACATGGTACTGCTTACTCACAAAAAGTCTAGCATCCTCCTCACTAGTTACTAACGGCACCTCCTCAAATGGCATCTCTCGCTCCTCGTCAGTACTAGGGCACGACATACTGAAGTTCACAAAAAATTCTCGAGACAAAAGTGTTAAACTCCCTTATGTAAGCACTAATTACTAAATTAACTGGAGTCTCTTAAATGCTCTCCTAATTGCCTTACAAAAAAAAATATTCTTGAATATGTACGCTAAAGTACGAACAAACAAATGTTGTACAACTCTGCAAAAAATTATACTGTTCACAAAATCCTAAGCAAGGTCGCCATTTGTTACGACCGGGCACTCGGGTACACTAGGGCTCTTACACAGGACTCGAGTATGGCTCGCTGCCACAACGGAAACACACGATCCCAACCCCAGAGTACTGCCAGCCGAACAAAAAACGCCACTACCCTCCAGAGTTCTATCTGCTATAACGGGGTATACAAGAACTCGGTACTAGCGTTTCACACAACAGACTAATAACAAGACGGGAGTTATCTAGTCTGGTCAACAATCAAACAAAGAAGAAAGTACTACAACACTAAAGAATAGTGTTGGCCGAAGCCGAAGTAATCCACCCTTGACTAAGAACTTAAGAAGTCCTCCACCCTCTACTTCGGATCGGCACTATTACGTTACGTTAAACAATAGTCCTCGAGCATCAAGCAAGGAATCTTCTGATAAAGTTAGATGCTTCTCGAATACTCGTAAGAAGTAAGTATCGGATTTTGAACAGCAATTCAATAAGTAACACACTGGCAATTAACTAATATTAAAGGCTTTAAATTGACATAAGAAGAATTATAAGAATAGACAATAGTAAATGGCAAACATTAAGAAGAAGTACTCCGACAATGCACTGACAATAGCCTACTAGGATTGTGCTCGTGGGCCACTAATCTCTAAAGTAGCTAAGCGTGCCACACATGAAATCAATAGTGCATAAACAATAACATACATAAGGAGAAGCTTCAATACTATGCTGTATCTGCTGGTCGAGCAAAGTCTAGCTGGGATATCTAAGGTTAGGAAACAATGGCTGAGCAAGCGGCTCGTAGCCTAGCGAGGTCCTTAAGACTGTGCGGCCAAATTACGTTAATTGACGGGATGCTCTCTTGAGAGATCCAGATCACTAGTATCTGGTTCTCTCCTGGCGATCCTCTCAAAGTCAAGCAAACGAGATAGCACAGTGTTGGGTGGCAGAGGCAAAAGCCCTCACTCGCAACACAGTGCTAAACTCTCAAGGTACACAGTCAGAAAGACCACCTAGGCTTCCCACGTCTCCGTTGCAATTGTACCGGTTCAACCAAAACCTAGTACTCATAGGAAATCACAACTCCCGAAACCTTATCCCAGTCTAGCATTACCTAAACCAGCAGAAAACAGGAACATGGATAATCGTACACAGGGAAATGCATATACGAGTGCAACAAACATCAATCAATCCTATTCTAGTTATCCCTTCCAAAATAGGCTATCTAACAGGCATATATCTCGTGAGAACTCAAGCGATAATACTTTGGCTGACTAAATCTGCACCAAAGGGATCATGGGTTAAAAAGGGACGAGAAGAGAAGAAGATAGGCTGTTCAGAGAGTAGAGAAAGTTCACATCAGTCGGAAGAATATGGATAGTTGCAAGGGATATGAGAAGTCGCTCTGCCTGATGAGTTCTAAAGAATTGTGGCGAGGACCTCTCCTTTTTATACTCGGCCCTCTAGCGGCATATCGCAAACTACTAAGGACCGCCCACTGACAATCATTACGTCATATTCTCTCTCAATCTGGGATCAACAAAGGATTTCCCACGCGCTTGAGGAGGGAGGAGGGAGGAGGGAGGAGGGAGGGAGGCCTACCTACCTCGTGGCGCGCTCACTGGCCGTCGTTACATAACTCTCTCTCTTCTCCTCATTATATATAAGTCCCACACACAATACTTATATCTAATGATATAAAATAGAACTCGTTGACTTAGAAGAAAACAAAATACATAATTATAATACTTATAGTACAACGGCTCACATAAACTGAGTTAGGAAACTCTACACGGACTACAGCCAAAGTTCCTGCCCTGACGATCCTAGCGAGAGTGGGGTCTGACTGAGCGTTCTGTACAGCATGCTCATACTCGGCATGCGTCACACCCAGAGGCTATCTTCTGACGCCACAAGTCGACGGCGCCAGCAGCAGCGCGTCTGGGACGCGTCCCGGTCCGAGAATGATCACCATCAGTAAGAGGTGAGTCGTTCCTTTGAGAATCCTCGGACCCAGCAATAACAGGTGGAGCCTCAGATTGCAATGCGGAATCGAGCTCCAAAGCGTACAAACGTGCGATAGGACGAACAGTAGTTCCAGTGGCTGTCTTCAATAGCGCCACCCGCTCTACAGAGTCTGCCCCCTTGTATACCTCCAATACGCGGCCTAATTTCCAGTATAAACGAGGACTATCTTCTTTAATTAAAACAACTTCACCAACTGTAGGTGCCGTTGGTCTACCAGAGGGAGTAACACTCCTTTCCCTCAATGCTAGCAGATATTCACCAATCCACCGTTTCCTAAAATCCTCGATTATCCTGGATATATACTGGTATCTCTTAGACACCGCTACCTCAGAGTACAACGAGGGATCCTCTAACTCTACTATGGACTGAAAATCAGATGGAAACGCAGTCAATGGTTTTCCATATAGCAAGTGAGCTGGCGTTAATGGTAGTGGTTCTTGCAGGTCGGTGTACACATATGTAAGCGGGCGATCATTCACGATTGCCTCTATCTCTGTGAGGACTGTCGTCAACTCACTTTTCTTTAATAGAGCACGTCCTACAACCGCTCTTAGTCCTGACTTTACTATGCCGACACATCGTTCCCACATTCCACCAAACCAAGGTGCCTTAACTGGAATGAACCTCCATTCGCACTTCTTCTCTCCCAAAAAAGTGATAACAGTAGGATCACTACTCATATCCTTTAGATATTTTGATGCTTGGACATAAGTGGGAGCATTGTCGCTAAGAATGAGTTGAGGGAATGAACGACGGGCACAAAACCGTCTGAACGCCAGCATAAATTCTTCGCTAGACATATTATCACATAGTTCTAGGTGTACCGCTCGAGACGTCGCACAGGTAAACAATAATATATAAACCTTCTCATGCTCCCTCGTCTTCAATGCCCCTGTGTAATCTAATCCTACCGCTTGGAAAGGTTCTACGTGCTTTACACGGCATTCAGGTAGAGGTGGAGCTGGTCCAGTTGCATATGGTTTACCCTTTAGTCTCTGGCATATTACACACTTTCGTACTACGCGTCGAGCTACTTGTCGAACTCTGGGTATCCACCATGTGAGACGTAAATTTGATATAATATGACATACCCCGTAGTGTTTTACTTCCCTATGTGCACGTATGATCAATAGATCAGTAACGTGATGTCTTGTTGGCATAAGTATAGGTCGGTTTGTGCCGTCGGGTACACCCGACCACTTCAGGCGACCCTCACACCTGATGAGGCCATTGTCTAGGTGCAACCGTAGTTGACGCACTATATTAGGCATTAATGTCTTATTCGAGCTTTTCAAGGATTCTAATTCATTGGAAAAGGTTTCTACTTGAACCCATTTGATCAAAGTTACTTCAGCTGCTTTAAATTCACGAGCATCAATGTTGTGACCCCTGTTGCAGAGTTGGCCCGTTACTTTAAGCTTGAGATTGGATACATATCGCAACACCCAAGCTACAACTCTGACTAGTTTATTATAGTCACCGAATCTTGCCCACTTCATGATAGGACCCGGTGGCTCATTTGGTTGGGCTGTAACTGCCACTGTTTCCAGTGGCAGAAGTCCCTCACCAACAGCATGCCATATCGTCCATTCACTTTCATGGAGCAGCCACTTTGGACCATGCCACCACAATTCAGACTTCATTAACTGGCTAGCCGTTATACCCCTAGTTATGAGATCACTAGGATTTTCCTTTGTATTTACATAATGATAAGCAACGTCTGGCAAAAGGGCTCTAATCTCATCTACCCTATTCCGCACATAAACTGGCAGAGACTTCTTGCTATGTATCCAGTTGAGTGCGACCTGACTATCGCACCATACATGAACTATTTCAATATTTAATTCACTCTCATATGCTGCGTGTACATGTTGCACCAGACGTGCTAATAGCAGCATGGCAGTCAATTCCATTTTAGGGATAGTTACCTTTTTAACCGGGGCTACCTTGGCCCGGGCTGTAACTAAATGTGCCCCAAATGAAGTAACAACATATATGGCTACCCCGTATGCCGTGGCGCTAGCATCGCAAAACGTGTGTAACGTAACGTCACCGAACGCCGCCACTTTACGAGGTATAGGTTTAGTACATAGGATGGCATATTCATTCAACAACAATGTCCCTTGGTCATTCAGGTCCTCAGGCAAACTGTCATCCCATCCTATTTTACGTCTCCAAACTTCCTGCATTAGAATCCTAGCTCTTATGGGAACAGGTAATGCTAGACCCAAAGGATCAAAAAATTGCGCAACTTTGCTCAACAGACTTCTTTTAGTGTGCGCTCCTGTCTGCTGAGCGAAAGACCTTGTTTGAAAAGTTAGTATGTCATGTTTAGGTTGCCAGATCATCCCCAAATTTCTGGACTTTTCCTGGTTAAGAGATGCCGTACCATCCACCTGTATTAAACTCTGAAGATCTTCACTATTAGTAACCCACTCGCGGAGAAATAGATGTGCATCCGCAAACAATTTGCGTGCTTGCCAGTATGCATATAACAAATCATTTTGACTATCGCTAGTACCCTGCAAATTGTCAATGTATAATCTGCGAGATAGTTTACTTGTGTCCTCATGAGTGTCAGCTAGATGTTTTCTGATTGTGGCATTTAACAAAAACTGCGAGCAAGTGGCCCCAAAGAGTACAACCCGAAAACGGTATATTATGATGGGACTTTCAGAGTCGCTAATGTCGCCGAACCAAAGAAAGCGGGTAACATCTCTATCTTCCTCCATTAGCTTTACCATCAAGAATGCCTTCTCGATGTCACTGGTATAGGCATACTTCCCCAGCCTAAACCGCAATAGATGTTGGGACAGGTCCGACACCATGGACGGACCTGTCAACAGGCAGTCATTTAGACTGGGTTGTTGTCCTTGGTGGGCAGAACAGTCATACACCACCCGTATTGGTGTGGTGACGCTGTCTTTCTTTACCCCATGATGGGCCAGATAGTGAACCCTACCCTTCTTACACGGTTCCCTGACATCGACTCTCTCTATAAAGCCCCTATCCTCATAACTCCGAAATACATCGTCATACGCCTGGCGCGTGCTCGGTTCGTTAGACAATTTCCGCTGCAATGCGCGCAAGCGACCTAATGCCAAACCATAGTTGGTAGGCAGGCTTATCTCACTGTTCTTCCAGGGTAAACTAACTTTATATTGCTTGTCTGAGGCACAGTAGCACACAGACTCTTCAAACCTTTGTAGCGCAACTTCCGAGTCATAATCAGTCTCCATAGGATTAATGCCTATGTGATCCAATCTCCACAGTCGTTCCAGGTCGAACTCGGCAGCCATCTTAGGGTCACTAGGTTGGGAATCCTCCCTTCCCAACTCCTCTGCCGCGGTTACATTGACTCTATATATCGAGACCGTGTCGACCAGGACCTTTGACTGTGTAGTATGCACCTTTCCGCTCATGCAGTATCCAAATTTAGTGGGGATTAAAACTACACCACACATCTTTTTAAATCCAGGGTATACTACTTCATAATAATGATCTACACCAAGTAGAACATGCACCTCACTCTGATTTCCCATGGGATCTGACAAGTTAACCCCTTTGCTACGTAATGCGTGTTCCACCTTCTTCACACCCACAGATACATATTCTGGTAGGGTGTCTACTACGATACAAGTCATAAAGTACCGGTTTTTACGATAGAAATATGAAATCTCCGCTATCTCGTAGTCTTGTTTATCAGTAACCCCTGTGAAGCCCTGTAATCGAAGAGTCTCAGCCCCTACGATTCGGTGCTTCAATCCCACTAATACGGACCTCTTTATAAAGGAACGTTGAGATCCTTGATCTAGAAGTACCCGACAAACTTTGTTACTGTCATTACCTTCCATGGGAATCTGTATTGTGGGCAATATAGTGGTGTCTTGCATGCTACCTAGTGTCACAGTTGTAGTACCCTCATTTTTGACGTCTTTGACTTTATCCGCTGTAGGACACAACTTATCAAAGTGATGTCCTTTGCAGTGCCGACAGGGCCTTAAGTATGTAGCAGTACATTGTCCCTGCTTACCATGTTCCCCACTTAGACAACCTACACATAGCTTCAATCTTTTCGCCTGTGCTAGTTTTGTCTCATTTGTCGGGTATTTTATGCAGAAACTCCATTTATGTTTGTTGTTACATAGCTTACATAGAATCTGAGCAGGTTTCTTATACACACCCTCTTTCTTTACTTTAGTCCCCACTGTCATGCTTATTGTTCCCCTCTTCTCCACATTCTCGCTCCCTCCCGACACATACATTCTCCCTTTGTTCAACTGTAGATTAATGATCTCCTTGCTGAACTGAGTTTTGAACTCCCCCAGTTCAAATGATCTTACCTTATCAAGTATTGCCATAGGAAGCTTCTGCCGCAAGATAATGACTATCATTTCCTGCGTGGTAATCCCTAGGGTGTCTAGCGATCGAGTATGGCACTCCATATTTGCCCTGAAGTTTGTCAACTCATCAACCTTGTACTGTGGTTCTGCGAGCCCCAACAAGGCAACGACATGGGCCATTTTCAACTGCTCTCTATCCCCGTATGTGGACTCTAATAAGTGTACCGCTTCAAGATAACTACCACCCACTACTGCAAAACCCTCTATTAATTGTAAGGCCTCTCCTTCCATTTGTCCCTTTAGATAGTAAAACTTGCGAACATTATCCAAAGAGGATTCATGAACCGCAGATCGAAACACGTCCCAAAAGGCTAACCACTCGGTTAACTTGCCCCCAAATGTAGGAAGATTGAGCTTTGGGAGGTGTACAGTCTGTTTAGGGTCAGCCCTTCTATGGGCCTCATTATCGCCTCCCTTCTTATTTGTAACAGCACGCTGTAATAGGCGCTTCGCCCTAAAGACAGGTTCGTCATAGAGGGCGCGATTATCACACTCTGTACTTATCTCGTCCTCCTCTATCATGTCAGCCACAATCACCTCACTCAGAGCCGTAATACGACCGTGGGTTGCCTGGACGTTATCTAATCTGGCCTCCAATTCCTCTAGATCAGCAGTAGTGATGAAAGTGTTTAAGTCCACTATTAGCCTATTTAATACTCCCCGAAGTCCCGCCCTTTGATTTTTAGGGGCTTTGATCAGCACCCCACTAGACGGTGTCTCTTTATCGTTTTTATCCATTTTGCATGCGAGCCTATAGGCTATGTATCTAAATGTTACGTTACAAAAACAACGGCCAAATAATAGTCTAATTAAGAGACGCCAACCGGCGGACTTCTATGTTATGGAGAAAAAATAGTACACTAAATAGCAATACCTACTAATGGATCATATTGAACAAGAAAAAATGTTAGGTCAGGTCATATGTCACAGGAAGTCTGAAACGGAAAAGAAAATTACTGGGGAAAGATGATGGGTGGGATGCAGGACTTAGGCAGGCACAACGATGTGACCCTGCATTCCGGCTCTAACCATCGCTTGGCTAGCCTTGCCAGTTTATCATAGAGTTGTTCCTGCATCCTGTTATATGTCCCCTTGTTCATTGCCTTAAAATCCCTTACTGGTAGCTAATTCCCGGGTCTGGGCACCAATGTGGTAAACTATCAATGGAAGTTAAATATTACTAAGCTATAATGAATCAAATCAAATCAATCTAAATGAAAACTACTCTATATCTAAATTGAATTCAATCTGAAACAAGCTAATTTATATCCAAAGGTCTCACATAACAAATGTATATATAGGGTAAGGTTATAAGGGTTAATATTAGCCAGGAATCAACTCACCAATAGTTCCACGTGGCAATGAGGCAAGGGAGAACGTTTTACCCAATATGGCGGTGGACAATGGGGAACGAGACTTCGGTCCCAAGACACAAGTCAAGTTAAAGAAAGAATAAATGATTACATGGGAATGGACATGATTATATAATGTATGCTTATCTATCAGTCAGTCATGATGTCGATGAGAGCGTCTTGGTGGTGTAGCTGAGTGTGTGTGTATTGTGATTACAGGCACAAAAGCACGATCAACTGAGGGCGGAAAATTAGATGTTAACTGGTTGGTGTTTGTGAAGGCTCTGGCGTACCTCGAAAGCACACCTTGCTGCCTTGGCAAACCGCCAGGAGCCCAAATTATCGTACCGCATTTAGGTTGCTCTATACGATAAATTATATTAATATATACGATAAATTCATATATACTACATAAGACCATGGCAATATTGCTTAATAGCATATTAGGCCTTTTATAACTTAACTTATTTACAATCTTATAATATACGATCTACTCATCCTACGTCGTGCTGTAGGAGAGATCGTGACGTCACAGAGACATAAGAGATCACAAAAGAGTCATATTCTATCGTATTTATACGATACACATATTACAGCATGCTGTCGCAAGTAAGAAGGGAGGCGAGAATGAGACCCATACAAGGGCTGACCCAAAACACACTGTACACCTCCCAAAGCTCAATCTTCCTACATTTGGGGGCAAATTGACTGAGTGGTTAGCTTTTTGGGACGTATTTCGGTCTACAGTTCATGAATCCTCTTTGGATAATGTCCGCAAGTTTCACTACCTGAAGGGACAAATGGAAGGAGAGGCCTTACATTTGATAGAGGGTTTTGCGGTAGTGGGTGATAGTTATCTTGAGGCAGTACAATAATTAAAGTCCACATACGGGGATCAAGAGCAGTTGAAGATGGCCCATGTCGTTGCCTTGTTAAAGCTCGCAGAACCACAGAATAAGGTTGAGGAGTTAGCAAATTTTAGGGCAAATATGGAGTGCCATACTCGATCGCTAGACACCCTAGGGTTCACCACACAGGAAATGATAGTCATTATCTTACGTCAGAAGGTTCCTATGGCATTACTTGACAAGGTTAGATCGTTTGATCAGGGGGAGTTCAAAACTCAGATCAGTAAAGAAATCAATAATCTACAGTTGAACAAAGGGAGAATGTATGTGTCGGGAGGGAGTGAGAATGTGGAGAAGAGGGGAACAGTAAGCATGACGGTGGGGACTAAAGAAAAGAAAGAGGGTACGTATAAGAAACCTGCTCAGATTCTATGTAAGCTATGTAACAACAAACATAAATGGAGTTTCTGTGTAAAATACCCAACAAATGAGACAAAACTAGCACAGGTGAAAAGATTGAAGCTATGTGTAGGTTGTCTAAGTAAGGAACATGGTAAGCAGGGACAATGTACTGCTACATACTTAAGGCCCTGTCGCCACTGCAAAGGACATCACTTTGATAAGTTGTGTCCTACGGCAGATAAAGTCAAATACGTCAATCAAGAGGGTACTACAACTGTGACACTAGGTAGCACGCAAGACACCACTATATTGCCCACAATACAGATTCCCATGGAAGGTAATGACAGTAACAAAGTTTGTCGGGTACTTCTAGATCAAGGGTCTCAACGTTCCTTTATAAAGAGGTCCGTCTTAGTGGGACTGAAGCACCGAATCGTAGGGGCTGAGACTCTTCGATTCCAGGGCTTCACAAGGGTTACTGACAAACAAGACTACGAGATAGCGGAGATTTCATATTTCTACCGTAAAAACCGGTACTTTATGACATGTATCGTAGTAGACACCCTACCAGAATATGTATCTGTAGGAGTGAAGAAGGTGGAACACGCATTACGTAGCAAAGGGGTTAACTTGTCAGATCCCATGGGAAATCAGAGTGAGGTGCATGTTCTACTTGGTGTGGATCATTATTATGATGTAGCATACCCTGGATTTAAAAAGATGTGTGGTGTAATTTTAATCCCCACTAAATTTGGATATTGCATGAGCGGAAAGGTGCATACTACACAGTCAAAGGTCCTGGTCGACACGGTCTCGATATATAGAGTCAATGTAACCGCAGCAGAGGAGTTGGGAAGGGAGGATTCCCAACCTAGTGACCCTAAATTGACTGCCGAGTTCGACCTGGAACGACTGTGGAGATTGGATCACATAGGCATTAATCCTATGGAGACTGATTATGACTCGGAAGTTGCGCTACAAAGGTTTGACGAGTCTGTGAGCTACTGTGCCTCAGACAAGCAATATAAAGTTAGTTTACCCTGGAAGAACAGTGAGATAAGCCTGCCTACCAACTATGGTTTGGCATTAGGTCGCTTGCGCGCATTACAGCGTAAATTGTCTAACGAACCGAGCACGCGCCAGGCGTATGACGATATATTTCGGAGTTATGAAGATAGGGGCTTTATTGAGAGAGTCGATGTCAAGGAACCGATTAAGAAGGGTAGGGTTCACTATCTGGCCCATCATGGGGTAAGAAAAGACAGTGTCACCACACCAATATGGGTGGTGTATGACTGCTCTGCCCATCAAGGTCAACAACCCAGTCTAAATGACTGCCTGTTGACAGGTCCATCCATGGTGTCGGACCTGTCCCAACATCTATTGCGGTTTAGGCTGGGGAAGTACGCCTATACCAGTGACATCGAGAAAGCATTCTTGATGGTCAAGCTAAAGGAGGAATATAGAGATGTTACCCGATTTCTTTGGTTCAGCGACATTAGCGACTCTGAAAGTCCGGTCATAATATACCATTTTCGGGTTGTACTCTTTGGGGCCACGTGTTCACAGTTTTTGTTAAATGCCACAATAAAAAAACATCTAGCTGATACTCATGAGGACACAAGTAAACTATCTCGCGGATTATATATAGAAAATTTGCAGGGTTCTAGCGATAGTCAGGATGATTTAATAATAATAATAATAATAGTTCTTAAAGCTAGCGCATGCTAAGCTAGCTAAGGATAGCTCAATAAGGCCGATTAGGCGTATTTCCATTGGGGTCCTGTACTACTACCCCATCCCTTTGCTCATGAGGGATGGTAACGACTCAGTGCTTGTGAAAAATCTTTAATGCGCCGAGCGTGGGCGCGAACCCGGGCCTTCTGGGTGGAAGTCCGAGACGCTAGTCACTACACCAAGTGAGCCAAGTATATATTTGTTATATACATACTGGCAAGCACGCAGATTGTTTACAGATGCACATTTATTTCTCCGCGAGTGGGTTACTAATAGTGAAGATCTTCAGAGTACAGGTGGACGGTACGGCATCTCATAACCAGGAAAAGTCCAGAAATTTGGGGATGATCTGGCAACCTAAATATGACACTAACTTTTCAAACAAGGTCTTTTGCTCAGCAGACGGGAGCGCACACAAAAAGAAGTCTGTTGAGCAAAGTTGCGCAATTTTTTTATCCTTTGGGTCTAGCATTACCCGTTACCATAAGAGCTAGGATCCTAATGCAGGAAGTTTGGAGACGTAAAATAGGATGGGATGACAGTTTGCCCGAGGACCTGAATGACCAAGGGACATTGTTGTTGAATGAGTATGCCATCCTATGTACTAAACCTATACCTCGTAAAGTGGCGGCCTTCGGTGACGTTACGTTACACATGTTTTGCGATGCTAGCGCCACGGCATACAGGGTAGCCATATATGTCGTTACTTCATTTGGGGCACATTTAGTTACAGCCCGGGCCAAGGTAGCCCCGGTCAAAAAGGTAACTAGCCCTAAAATTGAATTGACTGCCATGCTGCTCTTAGCACGTCTGGTGCAACATGTACGCGCAGCATACGAGAGCGAGTTAAACATTGAAATCGTTCACGTATGGTTCAATAGTCAGGTCGCACTCAACTGGATACATAGCAAGAAGTCTCTGCCAGTTTATGTGAGGAATAGGGTAGATGAGATTAGGGCCCTATTGCCAGACGTTGCTTATCATTATGTAAATACAAAAGAAAACCTTAGTGATCTCATAACTAGGAGTATAACGGCTAGCCTGTTAGTGGAGTCCGAATTGTGGTGGCATGGTCCAAAGTGGCTGTTCCATGAAAATGAATGGACGATTTAGCATACTGTTGGTGCAGGATTTCTGCCACTGGCAACAGTGGCAGTTACAGCCCAACCAAATGAGCCACCGGGTCCAATCATAGAGTGGGCAAGATTCGGTGACTATATTAAACTAGTCAGAGTTGTCGCTTGGGTATTGCGATATGTATCCAATATCAAGCATAAAGTAACGGGCCAACTCTGCAACAGGGGTCACAACATTGATGCTCGTGAATTTAAAGCAGCTGAAGTAACTTTGATCAAATGGGTTCAAGTAGAAACCTTTTCCAATGAATAAGAATCCTTGCAAATCTCGAATAAGACATTAATGCCTAATATAGTGCGTCAACTAAGGTTGCACCTAGACAAGGGCCTCATCAGGTGTGAGGGTCGCCTGAAGTGGTCGGGTGTAACAGATGGCACAAACCGCCCTATACTTATGCCAACAAGACATCACGTTACTGATCTATTGATCATACGTGCACATAGGGAAGTAAAACACTACGGGGTATGTCATATTATATCAAATTTATATCTCACATGGTTGATACCCAGAGTTCGACAAGTAGCTCGACGCGTAGTAAGAAAGTGTGTAATATGCCAGAGACTAAAAGGTAAACCATATGCAACTGGACCAGCTCCACCTCTACCTGAATGCCGTGTAAAGCACATAGAGCCTTTCCAAGCTGTAGGATTAGATTACACAGGAGCATTGAAGACGAGAGAGCATGAGAAGGTTTATATATTATTGTTTACCTGTGCAACGTCTCGAGCGGTACACCTAGAACTATGTGATTATATGGCTAGCGAAGAATTTATGGTGGCGTTTAGACGGTTTTGTGCCCGTCGTTCATTCCCTCAACTCATTCTTAGCGATAATGCTCCCACTTATGTCCAGGCATCAAAATATCTAAAGGATATGAGTAGTGATCCTACTATCATCACTTTTTTGGGAGAAAGGAAGTGCGAATGGAGGTTCATTCCAGTTAAGGCACCTTGGTTTGGTGGAATGTGGGAACGGTGTGTCGGCATAGTGAAGTCAGGACTCAGAGCGGTAGTAGGACGTGCTCTATTAAAGAAGAGTGAGTTGACGACAGTCCTAACAGAGATAGAGACAGTCGTGAATGATCGCCCACTCACATATGTGTACACCGACCTGCAAGAACCACTACCATTAACGCCAGCTCACTTGCTATATGGAAAACCATTGACTGCGTTTCCATCTGATTTCCAATCTATAGTAGAGTTAGAGGATCCCTCGTTGTACTCTGAGGTAGCGGTGTCTAAGAGATACCAGTATATATCGGGGATAATAGAAGATTTTAGAAAACGGTGGATTAATGAATATCTGCTAGCATTGAGGGAAAGGAGTGTTACTCCCTCTGGTAGACCAACGGCACCTACTGTTGGTGAAGTTGTTTTAATTAAAGAAGATAGTCCTCGTTTATACTGGAAATTAGGCCGCGTGTTGGAGGTATATAAGGGGGCAGAGTCTGTAGAGCGGGTGGCGCTATTGAAGACAGCCACTGGAACTACTGTTCGTCCTATCGCACGTTTGTACGCTTTGGAGCTCGATTCCGCATTCCAATCTGATGCTCCACCTGTTATTGCTGGATCCGAGTATTCTCAAAGTAATGACTCACCTCCTACTGATGGTGATCATTCTCGGACCGGGACGCGTCCCAGACGCGCTGCTGCTGGCTGCTGACATGTGGCGTCAGAAGATAGCCTCTGGGCAACTTTAAGTTTAAGGTGGGGTTCAGGTATTTTTTGTGGGGGGGAGTGTATCGTAAATACGATAGGCTATGACGCTTTTGTGATCCCGTATGTCTCTATGACGTCACGGTCGCTCCTGCAGCACGACGTAGAACGAGTAGATCGTATATTATAAGATTGTAAATAAGTTAAGTTATAAAAGGCCTAATATGCTATTAAGCAATATTGACGGTCTTATGTAGTATATATGAATTTATCGTATATATTAATATAATTTATCGTATAGAGCAACCTAGATGCGGCACGATAATTTGGGTTCCTGGCGTTTGGCAAGGCAGCAAGGTGTGCCTCTGAGACAGAGAGGGCAGAGCCTTCACGAACACCGACCAGTTAACATCTATTTTCCGCCCTCAGTTGATCGCGCTTTTGTGCCTCTAATCACAATATACTGACCACAATACAAACAGCTACACCATCACGACGCCCTCATCGATGCCGTGACTGACTGACAGATAAGCATAGTATTCATGTCCATTCCCATGTAATAATTTATTCTTTCTTTTACTTGACTCGAGTCTCGGGACCGGTGTCTTGCCTCCCCATTGTCCGCCATACTGGGAAAACGTTCTCCCTTGCCTCATTGCCACGTGGAACTATTGGTGAGTTAATTCCTGGCTAATATTAACCCTTATAACCTTACCCTATATATAAATTTATTATGTGAGACCTTTGGATATAAATTAGCTTGTTTCAGATTGAATTCAATTTAGATATGGAGTAATTTTAATTTAGATTAATTTTATTTTATTCATTATAGCTTAGTAATATTTAACTTCATTTGATAGTTTACCACACCCCCTTAAGTTAAAAACACCATTAGGACTTACCTCACCGAAACGGTCAGAGGTCAGAAAAACGGGGATCTGCAGATCCCCACACCTGGGCCACACCTGACATATCACCCTCACACCCAACCCATCTCGTCCATATGCCTATCTTATTGTATCTTAAAGCTCTCTATCGTCCTTGATCCCACTATAACACTTGGTAGCCTATTCCACCTATCTATAACTCTGTTACCAAACCAATATTAGCCTATATCTTTCTTGAAACGAAATTTATCTAATTTGAAACCATTTGTAAGAGTTCTTTCGCTATCACTGTGCTTTAGTACATTTTTCATGTCCCCTTTATTAATCCCACTAACCCACTTGAATACCTCTATCATGTCCCCTCTAACTCTGCGTCTCTCTAACGAATGTAAGCCTAATTTCTTCAACCTTTCTTTATACGGAAAATTTCTAATATTATGGATCATTTTTGTCATTCTACGTTGTACTCTCTCCAATGAATCTATGTCCATTCATTTATCCCCAGAGCTACTACTCTTTGGAATTCACTTCCCTCGAGTTGCTTTCCACAAACTTACAATCTACAAATGTTTAAATCCAGTTGTTACAAACATTTTATGAATGGAGGATACCTTTAGGCACATGGACCTTTTTGTTTTATCTGTGTTTTTCCTTCCTCCGTTCATTGTCTCTTTAAAAAAAAAAAAAAAAAAAAAAAAAAAACGGAAGATTTCTAATAATATGGATCATTTTTGTCATTCTACGTTGTATTCTCTCCAATGAATCTATATCCATTCTGTAATAAGGACACCAAAATTGAACAGCATAATCCATATGGGGTCTCACTAATGACAAGTAAAGTTTTAAGATAACATCAGCAGTTCGGTTACTCACACTCCTAGAGATGAACACCAGAATCCTGTTTGCCTTGTTTCGAACGCTTATACACTGTTTTCTAGGCTTCAAATCATTGCTAACAAACACACCTAGATCTTTCTCACAATTCGAGTTTTCTAATTCCATATTAGCTAGTTTATATTTAACATTAAATTTGTATGCATCTTCCCTATCTTTAATACATGGCATTTGTCAATGTTAAACTTCATTTGCCAATTTACTGACCATTCGTGTAAGGTATCTAGATCCCTTTGGAGGCACTCTATATCTCTATCTGAATCAATTTTTCTCCCCATTTTGGTATTGTCTGCAAATTTACTTTTCCTACTAGTTATACCTAAATCAAGGTCATTTATGTATATAACAAACAACAGAGGACCTAATACAGATCTCTGGGGGACACCACTTTTGACTGCTCCCCATTCTGACTTGGTACCATTTATGCCGACTCTCTGCTTCCTACCAATTAGCCATGACCTAATCCATCCCAACAATGCCCCACCTATTCCATGTGCCTCAACCTTTCTCATCAATCTCTCATGGGGGACTCTGTCGAAAGCTTTACTGAAATCTAAATATATTATATCATATGACTTGTCATTATCTACTGCTTCATATACCTTTGAGAAAAAACTAAGCAAATTAATAAGGCAAGAACGTCCAAGAGTGAATTCATGCTGAGAAGAATTTATTAAATTAAATGTATCTAAGTGGTTTTTAATTTTACTAGCAATAATTGACTCTAGTAGCTTTCCTATGATTGATGTAAGACTAATGGGACGGTAATTGGATGCTATTGATTTGTCACCTTTTTTGAAGATCGGAACAACGTTTGCAAGCTTCTAAGCTTCTGGAATTATACCTGTCTCTAATGACTTGTTAAATAGAAATGCCTGGGTAACTTAACTCATCCCTACATTCTTTTAATACTCTAGCATATACCTCATCAGGACCAGGCGATTTATGAGGTTTCAGTTTGTCAATTTCCTTAAGCACATCATTTCTACTTATAGTATCCGTACTTAACCTATTTTCTATACTATTGCTATATACCTTACGGACTTCTGGAAACTGTGCCAAATTTTAATTAGTGAAAACGGAAAGAAATTGACTATTTAATGTACTGCACATTTTTAAATCATTTTCTGTCATTTCTCCTATCGAAGTTTTAAGGGGACCAATTACATCTCTAACCTTTTTTTTTTTTTTTTTCTATATTCCAACTTACTTCCTCTCGGGCATAGGCTGAGAGCCTTAACATTCACCGCTTTACAATGAACAGTGAAGCCCGTGAGGTCTTGTTCCAGTCTAGGGAGTGAGACATGTGAAGCACGTAGAGTACAACGAGCACCTGCCATCTTGCCTTCACATGAGGCACGGTGCTCACTCATGGCCCGAAACGACCCCATCTCTGAAGCCATCTCGTTCCCGTGCTTCACTGTCTCACCCTCTACACTCGGACTCTCACACTTACACACACACAACGCCATCTGTTGAGCAGATAACTCACCAGGCATTGCACCCCTATAGCATATTTTGAATATGGGAATATTCATACAGTGCTATTTAATCAGGGAACAATGAGGGTATTTTATTGACGTTTCGGTGGGCTTTGTGGTAATGCACTGATACTAGGTACAGCACAAATTCCATCCCAATAATATCTTCCCATTGATACATCGGGATTTGAACCCGGGACCTTTGGATTACCAGGCCAGTGGCAGGACCACTCCACCACACCTCCCCTTGGATATATATAGTTGGTAAAAAGCTTTAGGATTTTTTTTGAGTCATTGGCAACCTTAATTTCATAATTTCTTTTTTCTTTCCTAATATAATTTTTTACCTGTCTTGATAGATTCTGATAGTAAGCAAGTAGGTGAATTTCGCCTTTCTTAATTTTTCTATATATTCCTCTCTTTTGTCCTAGAAGATCTAATAGTCTATTATTCATCCATTTGGGTTGGTTCTGTGTTGATCTAAATTTTCTTTTGGAGATATATTTATTTTGCGCATTGAATACTGACTCGACAAAATTAAAATTATCGTATGTATCTACCAAGGTTGACGTCTCTTCCTGACTTAAGATGACAGGTGCCTGAGAAGGGGTACACTCATTTGGACACCTGGATCGACTTAATTTTTTGACCATAGGGTCCGTTAATAGGGCTCTTCTTAACCCACCATAATTGGCTTTTCTGAAGTCAGGTATTAATGTTATATTCTCTCTGGTATTACCTTTCCATTGTATATTAATATACACAGAATTGTGGTCACTATTTCGTAGGTGGTCCCCTATCTCTACATTATTTATCATATGTTCATTGTTACTGAAAACTAAATCGAGAATATTATTACCTCTAGTCGGCGTATCTATGAATTGAAATAAAAAACTATCTTGAACTACCTCTATAAACTCCTCAGAATCAGAGTCGCCTATTTGATGCTGCCAATCTATATTCGGAAAATTAAAATCCCCCATAATGCACACATTGCTAAACCTTGATGCCATTTTAATTTCCTCCCATAATGACGTTCCGTCATTTCTACTCATATTTGGCGGTCTATACATAACTCTAATAACTATGGTCTCACTACCTTCGTTAACCTCTACCCAAACACTTTCATTATCGTTATTTAGTCTAATACCTGATTTAATACAGCTTTTTAATGTACTCCTGACAAACACTGCTATACCGCCACCCCTCTTACTTGTTCGGTCATATTTAAACAAACTATATCCTGGTATATCAAATTCTGCTAAAAAATGCCTGGTTTCTGTATTAACACCTTACGAGCGGCCTATGCTGTTTATTTATATGTACCGCCCAGCGGGGTGTTTTTAGCCAAAATAGGGCTGTTTACGTGATCATTTTCATGCCTAAATAAGACCCAGAACGTAAAACAAGTATCTATCCCTGAAAGGGCATAAACAGAGCTTTCGAATGACACCATAACGATCCTTTTATGATGGCTAGTTTTCTTGCAATAACCGTGCAACGCGAGTGCAAAAAGCATGTAATTAGGCACTTTCCCCATACAATTCCGTATATAGCGAGTGAGAGAGGGAGGGAGGAGGTGGGATTCGTGTCAGTAGGTTCGCCGCGGTGGTCTGGAGCAGTCATACGCTCGCTACTCTCCTGCCACCACTTGTCTCTCTCTCTCAGCCACATTACGTGCTGAAATTGCCACACGATATATGTCGAGCACCGCCACATAGTCCAGCTTTATTTAACTCGACTTATGTTGCGCCCCGACATTTAAGGGTTAATCCACGTTTCAGTTAGCGCTATTATGTCTATATTTTCTTTGCTAACAAGGGCTCTAAGTTCGTTCATTTTGTTACATAGACTCCTACAGTTTGTGTAATATACTCTCAATTTACTTCTTTTATTTATACCTAATTAACCTTTATTTCTAACGACATTTCCATCTTCCGTTGCACCATCAATACTATCATTAGCAATATAGTCATAATTTTTAGCATGAGACTGAATATCCTTATCGCTTTCGCCTGACGCTAAAATTGTTCCATTTAACCTCTCATATTTTACACTCTCAATATTTCTGTTCAAAACTCCACAACCACCCTATCTAAAGAACTAGCTAATGTGGAAACCCCTAACCGTGAAAAATTAACCCCATCCCTTGCGTACATCCCATCTCTCCCATAGAAACTATCCCAGTTATCAATGAATGGTATTGCTTTTTCTTTGCAATATTTCTCCAACCGGCAATTAACATAAGACCATAAGAAAATGGGAGTCTGCAAAATGCCGATCGGCCCATACAAGGCAGATCCCTGTCACACCCAACTCCAATTACAAGGCCCAATTATAGACCCATCTCACTAATACCTTGAGTACTGACCCCACCAAAACGGTCAGAGATTAACACAAGATTACGGGGGTATGCTGAGCGCCGATTGGCCCACACCTGGTAGATCCCCCTCACACCCAACCCATCTCGTCCATATGCCTATCTTATTGTATCTTAAAGCTCTCTATCGTTCTTGATCCCACTATAGCACTTGGTAGCCTATTCCACCTATCTATAACTCTGTTACCAAACCAATATTAGCCTATATCTTTCTTGAAACGAAATTTATCTAATTTGAAACCATTTGTAAGAGTTCTTTCGATATCACTGTGCTTTAGTACATTTTTCATGTCCCCTTTTTTAATCCCACTAACCCACTTGAATACCTCTATCATGTCCCCTCTAACTCTGTGTCTCTCTAACGAATGTAAGCCTAATTTCTTCAACCTTTCTTTATACGGAAAATTTCTAATATTATGGATCATTTTTGTCATTCTACGTTGTACTCTCTCCAATGAATCAATGTCCATTCTGTAATAAGGACACCAAAATTGAACAGCATAATCCATATGGGGTCTCACTAATGACAAGTAAAGTTTTAAGATAACATCAGCAGTTCTGTTACTCACACTCCTAGATATGAACCCGAGAATCCTGTTTGCCTTGTTACGAACGCTTATACATTGTTTTCTAGGCTTCAAATCATTGCTAACAAACACACCTAGATCTTTCTCACAGTCTGAGTTTTCTAATTCCATATTAGCTAGTTTATATTTAAAATTTGTATGCATCCTCCATATCTTTAATACCTTGCATTTGTCAATGTTAAATTTCATCTGCCATTTTACTGACCAATCGCCCTGGATGTCCATTCCTTGGGAACTCCTCTTCTGGGTAGGATACAATGTACTACAGGGAGCCCTCCCTTCATCCTAACCTTATCTAACACATCCCGATACTGCTGCAGCAGTTCCTCACTTCTACCCTTACCAACATCGTTACTCCCGGCACTGAGACAGATAATGGGGTTATCTCCACTATCTTCCAAGATGTGGTCCATCTTCTCTAAAACCCTCCCAACTCCATGGCCAGGCAGACACACAACCTTCCTAATTTATAATTTATATAATACTTGTGTGATAAATATAATTGATATTATACTTGTGATAAATATAATTTATATAATACCTGTGTGATAGGATGGTGTCCAAGACGTAAGGTTATCACTCCCAACCACCAACTTCCCACACTCGATACTCAATAACGTGTAACAAATAGTGCTGTTAGAAACGTGAGTACTCTCAAGGAAAAGTGATATAACTTCGAATTACACATAGGCTACAGTTTATACACAAGGGTGTTGCTGAAAAATTGATTTTGACTGAACGTCTGTGAATTGGGAGTTTAAAGCAAATATACAGCAATTAGAGTTTTAAGCAACATTGTAAAGTTTAAAATAATATTATCCTTTGGGTTTTGCCCTCCATACAAGTTTACATTTTCAGTATGACCTATGATGTACATGGTTATATTTCATTGTGTGACTATTATTAAACCATTATGTTAAGTTTACATGGGATCTGTGGGAGTCATAAGGTGAATTGAGATAGATATAACCTATTCGATTTCCTAGAGGACCTTTTCAAACTTAATTAGACCGTAATGTCAGTATGGTAGTAATAATAGTAGGCTTCGTAGTTTTAGTAGTCTATCTATCTATCTATTGCTGGACGCCTTACTCCCCTTACGAGGGTGGCCATACACAGAATGCCCCCAAGCGGACCTATTCCCTGTGAGAGGGACAACCCGAGCCAGTTTAGTGAAGGACTCACAGGATTGACCACTCAATTTAGGATCCGTCGACTCAGAGGCCCTCTGTGTATCTTGTTAGCACTATTTTTCTACAGTGGTGTTCGGCTAATCCATCCACTAACCTGCCTTACCTTTAGGTAAGCAGTACGGATTTGTATCAGGTTTACTCCCCTAGACAGGTTGCCAACCAAGGCTGATGAGTCCCATCCACCCGGATTTGTATAAGGTTGTCTCCCCTAGATGAGTTGCCGACCAAGGCTAACGAGTCCCATCCACCCAATAGTTTTAGTAGTAATAGTAGTAATACATTTTTCTTAAATTAGTAATAATTTTAAAAATGTGTTACATTCTTAAATTATATGCATTTTTTGGAGAAACTACAATTACAGAAAAATAGTATTAGTAGCATTCATCCTATAGCCTATACGTGGCTTTCACCGATATTCGAGTTGTATATTTAGGATTCATTTGTAAGGCCCACTTTCGGGAGCCGAGGAAAAATTGTTACAAACTCATTGAGCTGCTCCCCTCCACAGAAATCTTTAGTAAAAGGCGAAAGATTTATGAGTTTTGAAGGGAAACCAGAGTTAATAATTTCTGCAGTTTTCTAGGTAGTCTAAGGGGAGACTGATATTGTTCGTTGACAATATTCAGGGCCACAAGAACATAAGAGGAACATAAAGATTGTGTCACATTAAAACTTAATTAATAAACACCAAGGCCCTTTACATATGTTGTATTCTTACATAATTATTTCCCTTCGCAGCGCCGTTAATGGTCGAAATAACTTGATAAATAGCGTTACATTAACGCTATAACAATAAGAATGGTAATCTTTGTAAAGAATACTAATTTCCACAGTAATAGTTTGATATCAGGACTGTGGAGAGAGGGAATTAGATCATAATTATTAGTTTCAGAATAGTTTGTACTGCAGATCCATAATTACATATTATTCAGTGCATCGAACATTGGAAATATAATACTATATTCCATTGAAATGTTACTTATATACCAATACAACATTACAGAGAGAGAGAGAGAGAGGGGGGGGGGGGGAGAGAGAGAGATAAGGCTCCCTTCCCCCCAAACACACTTGCCTGAATGTAAATTCAATCTGTTAAAAAGGCTAGCGAAACATAGACAGGATCAAGGTCTGAAACATGAGTTCAACAGGGCCAGGAATAAACTAAGTAGGAAAATAAAATCAGCGAAAACTAATTATTTTCACAATAAGGCAGAGGAATATCAGAATAACCCAAAGAAACTATGGAGGCACCTAAAAACAACAGGCTACAGCAACAAGACAAGGGATTCGTCTAACACTAATATTGCTCTCACCATTAATGATCAGATTTGCCACGATAAACGACAAATTTCAACCTACTTCAACTCCTTCTTCACCTCCATAGCAAACACACTTGCACAGAACCTACCTCAACCTCTCAATAAATACACGACAACAACGGCCACCTTTCGAAATTTCTACAGAGATAAAGACATACACCCAAACACATTTGGATTGCAAAATGTTACACCAAAATACACTTTTGACGAGCTGTCTAACCTAAATGTACATAAAAGCACAGGACCAGACAAAATTCCTGCCAAATTTCTACGAGATGGAGCCATTGGTATAGCAGGCCCCCTAACTCACATCATCAACTTGTCAATTAACACCAACACTGTACCTGCTGAACTGAAGGAAGCTATTGTAACCCCTCTATTCAAGAAAGGAAATAAACTAGAAGTTGGTAACTACAGACCAGTTAGCATATTATGTATTGTATCTAAAATCCTTGAAAGAGCGGTATACACCCAAATTGAACACTACCTCAAACAAAATGATCTATTCTATAAGTTTCAATCAGGTTTCAGATGCATGTACTCGACAGACTCCTGTCTCATCCACTTAACGGATCACATTCGTAAAGAAATGTCTAAAGGTAACTACACCGGTATGGTTCTTCTTGATCTACAAAAAGCATTTGACACAGTAGACCATGATATCCTATGTAATAAACTACAAGCAATGGGCATAGGATCTGTGAACTGGTTTAAATCTTATCTTAGTGGTAGAACCCAAAGAGTCAAAATTGATGATAATATATCTGATCCTATGCCAATTAACTGTGGGGTCCCGCAGGGAAGCATCCTTGGTCCCTTACTCTTTCTCTGTTATGTGAACGACATGGAACTGAGCGTCTCATGTAAATTATTACTGTATGCAGACGACAGCGTGCTCCTGGTTTCAGGAAAAGACCCAATAAGTATTGCCGCTTCACTTTCCAAAGAACTAGAATCATGTAGTGAATGGCTAGTGGACAATAGACTATCTCTTCACCTGGGCAAGACGGAAGCCATCTTATGTGGAACAAAACGCAAACTGAAAGACATTGTGGGCTTCTCGGTCAACTGTAATGATATTCCTATAACAACAGTGTCACAAGTTAAATATCTCGGACTAAACCTGGACGCGAGTTTGTCAGGTGAAACAATTTTGGAATCTATCCTGAGTAAGTGTAGAGCACGTATAAAATACCTCTATAGACAGGTGGGATGCTTGCCCGCGGCGACCAAAAAGACCCTCTGCGAAGCGCTTGTTCAATGTCATTTTGACTATTCTGTGTCATCCTGGTACTCTGCATCATCTAAATCAGCACAGCACAAACTTCAGGTCACTCAAAATAAAATGGTTAGGTTCATGCTGAACCTAGGACCCAGATCACATGTTGGCCAGGAACAACTTCAGTCACTAGGTATGCTCAATGTCGCTGACAGGGCCAAACAAATCAGGCTCACTAATGCCTTCAAAATTTTCTATGACAGAGCTCCAGAGTACCTAAAGCATGATTTTGTTAAAGCAAATGAGAGGAGTGGACATAATACAAGAAACAGGATGTTTAATTTTAAGGTCCCGAGAATCCAAGGACAGGGTAAGCAAACATTCTTCTTCACCGCCATCAAAGACTGGAACGACCTACCCCAGTCAGTCCGTGAAAAGAGAACACTGTATTCCTTCAGACGTAGCCTGAAGGAACACCTGAACCGGACAGCTGCGAGAAGGGAGCACCAAGCTTATGTCTACTACTAAATGCGACATAAGAGATAGACAAACCAAACTGAAATGATTACTGATTACGGATTACTGATATTTACTATAGGATGTAAGGTATCTTAAAATAACCCCCTAGAAATACTTTTTCTAAAGTATCCATTTCTTTATCCTCCCCATTTTTCCCCAGCTAACCTAATCCCACAAGGACCCCAATGGAAATACGCCTAACGGCCTTATTGGGCTATCCTTAGTTGGAATTATGCAAGGCTGGTACATGTCATATTTGTAACAAACTATGTGGTACCAACTCTGTAAATTGCTAACTGAATAAATATTATTATTATTATTATTATTATTATTAAATAATATCTTTATAAAACCGAAATCAGTGAATTCTAGTTTACCTGTATAGCAAATTAGCGTTTCATGGATGCATATTAGGGCAAATCACCCCGTGGTGGCACCCAACCACCACGGGGATCAGTGGCCTGATTTATGCTAACCATGATAATGTTTCAAGTAAAACAGTTTTTGAATTGGACAGACCTTCAGTCTGCCCATAAACATAACAACATAAGAAAACGGGTGTGTGTAGAGAGCTGATTGGCCCATACACGGCAGATCTTTCACACCCAACCCCTCTCGTCCATAATATTATTGTCTATCTAATTTTATCTTGAAGCTCTCTATCGTTCTTAATCCAACTACAGCACAGATTTAGATTCATATTATTTAATTTTAATTAAATATACAATGGCTGTTCATACAATAAAATCATCTTAAACAAATTACATGATACATAATGCATCATAGTCTCACATCAATCAATGGAAAGCAATTTGAGTCAATTATTGCTAGGAAAATTAGCAACCACTTAGAAACATTTAACTTAATCAATTCTTCTCAGCATGGATTCACTCAGGGACGTTCTTGCCTTACTAATTTGCTTAGCTTTATCTCAGAGGTATATGAAGCAGTAGATAATGACAAGTCATATGATATTATATATTCAGATTTTAGTAAAGCTTTCGATAGAGTCCCTCATGAGAGATTGATGAGAAGAGTTGAGGCGCATGGAATAGGTGGGTCGTTGTTGGGATGGATTAGGTCATGACTAATTGGTAGGAAGCAGAGAGTCAGCATAAATGGTACTAAGTCAGAATGGGGAGCAGTCAAAAGTGGTGTACCCCAGGATCTGTAATGGGCCCTCTGTTGTTTGTTATATACATAAATTACCTTGATTTAGGTATAACTAGTAGGATAAGTAAATTCGCAGACAATATCATAATGGGGAGAACAATATATTCAGATAGTGACATAGAGTGCCTCCAAAGGGATCTAGATACCTTACACGAATGGTCAGTAAATTGGCAGATTAATTTTAACATTGGCAAATGCAAGGTATTAAAGATAAGGAAAATGAATACAATTGTAAAATACAAACTATCTGATATGGAATTAGAAAACTCGGACTGTGAGAAAGATCTAAGGTGTGTATGTTAGCAATGATTTGAAACCTAGAAAACAGCTAGTGTATAAGCGTTCCGAACAAGGCAAACAGGATTATCGGGTTCATCTCTAGGAGTGTGAGTAACAGAACTTCTGATGTTATCTTAAAACTTTACTTGTCATTAGTGAGACCCATATGGATAATGCTGTTCAATTTTGGTGTCCTTATTACAGAATGGACTTAGATTCCCTGGAGAGAGTAAAACGTAGAATGACAAAAATGATCCATAATTTTAGAAATCTTCCATATGAAGAAAAGGTTGAAGAAATTAGGCTTACATTCGTTAGAGAGACGCAGAGTTAGAGGGGATATGATAGAGGTGTTCAAGTGGGTTAGTGGGATTAATAGAGGGGACATGAAAGATGTACTAAAGCTCAGTGATTGCGAAAGAACTCTAACAAATGGTTTCAAATTAGATCAATTTTGTTTCAGAAAAGATATAAGAACATAAGAAAATGGGATATAGGCAAATATTGGTTTGGTAACAGAGTTGTAGATAGGTGGAATAGGCTACCAAGTGCTATAGTGGGATCAAGAACGATAGAGAGCTTTAAGATAAAATTAGATAGGGATATGGACAAGATGGGTTGGGTATGAGAGGGATCTGTCGGGTGTGGGCCAATCGGCGCTCTGCAGACCCCCGTTTTCTGACCTTTGACCATTTTGGTGAGGTCGGTCCTCATGGTATTAGTGAGCTGGGCCTATAATTAGGCCTTGTAATTGGAGTTGGGTGTTAGATGGATCTGCCTTGTGTGGGCCAATCGGCTTTCTGCAGACTCCCATTTTCTTATGTTAGTGCACAAGTTTGGTGGGCCTATTGATTCGAAACCGCGCCAGGCTCAGATATTTTCGGGACGGGTAATTTCTTAACATTAATCATCCATTACTAACCACAATGTACTGTAATAATATGACAATGTGACACACCTTCAATTTAAGGTTGTTGTTGTTGTTGTTCCCCAAGCTGCCTGGCCGAACAGCCCCAAGGCCCCGAGCAAGGCCAAGGCCATAACCGAGCACCCCCACAGAACCCTCCCCGCCGACCACAATAAAGCCTGGGTGACCGAAGCCACTCCATGGCGGGGAGCTTGAGGAGGGTGCGGAAACGCCCGGGAAACCAAAGCCCCACCCAGGGCCCTGTGCCCCTCAGCAATTATGAAGAGAAAGCTGAGGGGCAAGGGAAATATGTGACGCTTTGGCTTCCAATCTTGGTAGATTGGGAGGTCAATCCACGTTAGAGACGCCGTCACTTGAGATCTAGAAAATATATAAGTAAAAGGAACAGTCAGAGTAAGCTATGGGTATGGCAGAGATTGCTCAGTTCTCACTCTGATAGACCAGCCCATCACCACATGACTAGAATCCAATCCTCTCAGCATCAGCTAGGAAAGGCCCTAGAAAGCCGCCTTTGGCGGGGGGATAGCTCCCCTATTTCAACCCTTTTCGGGGTTGGGCACCCGCCAATTAATTTAAGGTAATGAGGGTTTATTATTCCCAGTCTAAGCCGGGAATGTACAAAAAACTTAAGTTAATTCAATGATTGCTGATCGTACCACTCAGCCTGTACGTGCCCCCTCCAGGCCCTAGATAGGGTCGGAACGGTCATCAATGCACAGGACCATGGAGCCACAGTGCCGCTTCCTGTTCAAGGGCTCGCACTTAGACTCATCCTCGTGGTAACGGACCATTTCGAGTTTGGGACAAGGAACTCGGCAATCATACTATAGAATTGATCCTATAAAGTATGATCATACCAAACCCCGCCGAATCTGCAGCCCTATCCCCAGAGTACTACGCACTTGAAGGGAGAACAGTTACTCTTCAAATGTATGTTATTTTAAGACAATGGTTAATATAAATAGTCAATTTCTTTCCGTTTTCACAAATGAAAATTTGGCACAGTTTCCAGAAGTCCGTAAGGTATACAGCGATAGTATAAAAATAGGTTAAGTACGGTTACTATAAGTAGAAAATTATGATGTGCTAAAGGAAATCGACAGACTGAAACCTCATAAATCGCCTGGTCCTGATGAGGTATATGCTAGAGTAGGCCTATCAAAAGAATGCAGAGATGAGTTAAGTTACCCATTAACATTTTGTTACGACCGGCACAACGAAATAAACAAGGGCACTTAATATTGGACTATAAGATAGGCTAGATCTGCAACAACGGTACGCTAATTCCAAACCCTCGAACTATTAAGCCGGTGAACAAAACACTTAAACCCTCCAGAGTTAATCTACTGGATAACGGGGTATCAATTAACTGGGTTAAGTGTACTTCTACAAAGGTTTTCCGTTGACGGCAAAGCCTACTCACAACAAGAGTAATTACGTTAATAAAAAGCTCTCAAGTAATAACAATGCTTAAATAAACTATGACAAGATTTAATAAAAGGTTATATGCTTACGTTTTCTATAGTGTGAGTCTGAACGCAACACTAAACTCTTCAATGCTCTATGAAAACACTTGAAGTCTAGTCCTACAGCAAACAGATATGGAATCTTCTGAAAAAAGTCTGATGCTCTAAGATGCTCGTCGAATATAGAACAGGAATAATGCAGGGGCAGGACACCAAAGCGAGTATCCTAAATACACCAAAAAGTAGGATACATATAATATATGAAACAAGAGAGTGCAACAACCTATTAACAACCTGTTTCCTACCAATTAGCCATGACCTAATCCATCCCAACAACGACCCACATGGAATAGGAAGGTCGTTGTTGGGATGGATTAGGTCATGGCTAATTGGTAGGAAACAGAGAGTCAGCATAAATGGTACCAAGTCAGAGTGGGGAGCAGTCAAAAGTGGTGTCCCCCAGGTATCGGTATTAGGTCCCCTGTTGTTTCTTATATACATAAATGACCTAGATTTAGGTATAACTAGTAGGATAAGTAAATTCGCAGATGATACTAAAATGGGGAGATCCATTGATTCAGATAGCGATATAGAGTGCCTCCAAAGGGATCTAGATACCTTACATGAATGGTCAGTAAATTGGCAGATGAAGTTTAACATTGACAAATGCAAGGTATTAAAGATAGGGAAGATGCAAACAAATGTTAAATATAAACTAGCTAATTTAGAATTAGAAAATTCAGACTGCGAGAAAGATCTAGGTGTGTTTGTTAGCAATGATTTGAAGCCTAGAAAACAGTGTATAAGCGTTCGTAATAAGGCAAACAGGATTCTCGGGTTAATCTCTAGGAGTGTGAGTAACAGAACTGCTGATGTTATATTAAAACTTTACTTGTCATTAGTGAGACCCCATATGGATTATGCTGTCCAATTTTGGTGTCCTTATTACAGAATGGACATAGATTCATTGGAGAGAGTACAGCGTAGAATGACAAAAATGATCCATAATATTAGAAATCTTTCGTATGAAGAAAGGTTGAAGAAATTAGGTTTACATTCGTTAGAGAGACGCAGAGTTAGAGGGGATATGATAGAGGTGTTCAAGTGGGTTAGTGGGATTAACAAAGGGGACATGACAAATGTACTAAAGCTCAGTGATAGCGAAAAAACTTGTACCAATGGTTTCAAATTAGATACATTTCGTTTCAGAAAAGATATAGGCAAATATTGGTTTGGTAACAGAGTTGTAGATGGGTGGAATGGACTACCAAGTGCTATAGTGGGATTAAAAACGGTAGGGAGCTTTAAGATAAAATTGGATAAGCATATGGACGAGAAGGGTTGGGTGTGAAGGGGGATCAGCCGGGTTGGGCCAATCAGCGCTCTGCAGACCCCCGTAATCCTGCGTTAATCTCTAACCGTTTTGGTAAGATGACCCTCAGGGTATTAGAGTGTTGAGCCTATAATTGGGCTTTGTAATTGGGGTTGTGTGGGACAGGGATCTGCCTTGCTTAGGCCAATCGGCTTTCTGCAGACTCCCATTTTCTTATGTTCTTATGTTAACTCTGTGACAGCACTAATAACAGTAACTCAAATACAGTACTTCCTTAGCCAAAGTAACAGCCATACTGGGATGTGCACTATGCATCAACCTAGGCTAAAACAATACGTGAATAATTGCTAATGCATACGCAGTTAAAGTTAATAAACAAAATGCTGTCTTTCTTACTAATAAAGTCTAGCAGCGGCATAAAGGTACAGGGAGCCTAGGCAGAGCTCAAGCATGCTTGCAGCCTACTGTCTCCCCTGAACAGATTTCCCTTATCTTACGTTAAGTGACTAGGAGGCTCTCTTGGTAAGTCCAGATCTCAAGTATCTGGTCTTACCCTGGCACTCCTCAAAGGTCAACAAAATGAGTTAGCAAGCATACAAGCAAGAGTAGGCAAAAGCCCTTCGCTTGTATACTGCTAAGCTCGCAAAGGAAAATATGCACAAGGGTGTACTACAGGCTACCAAGCTCCGTCGAAGTCGTACAGGCTCTGGCTTGCCATATACATAACTCCGACAACGACCAAAGATACCCTCCACTGTCTAGCATTAAATAGTAATAAAGAACAACCAAATAATTAGAAGCACCCAACAATATGAATCCCTGTGACTATGATTCTAATAACCTCTAAAGCTAGTGCAAAACATATATGTGAGAACAGGCGCTGGTAATACGACTGGCCGATTATGGAAGTCGTATGCGAGAACCAGAAGGGATGGGTAATTGAATAAAATAAGAAGTATGGAAAAGAAGAAGTTCAGAGAGAGAAACAGTAGTAAAGGGGGTTAGATGTGAGACAGAATGCGAGGGACATGTAGGACAGAGCGCGCGATGCCATGCTCTGCGGGAGTGAGGAGGGTAGGAGCCCGACCACTGGGCTAGGAGGGCGGCGACCAACCACAGGCCACTACGTCACATGACAAGCAGACGTCATATGCCATGCCAGGCCCGCCGTCCAATAGCGAGCGGGCGGGCCCACCGAGCGAGGAATGCACACGTACATACGCACACACACTGCCTCTTCGCTCTCCCCTCCGACTCTCTTTCTCTCTCTCACACGCTGCATGTTATAATCACTACTATGGATATAAAATACTTCTAAGTGTCACAGACAAGAATAAAGGCAAACACTGATCTCTCTGTGACAACATGAATACTAAGAAAGAAAGAACATCGTTCTACGATTATTATAGCCCATTTCACTGCTGTGGCGAGTGCTAGCGAGTCACGAGTACATTCTGGCAAGCTGGCCAGCGTAACAATTTCTATTTAACAAGTCATTAGAAACAGGTATAGTTCCAGAAGCTTGGAAGCTTGCAAATGTAGTTCCGATCTTCAAAAAAGGTGATAAATTAATAGTATCCAATTACCGTCCCATTAGTCTCACTTCAATCATAGAAAAGCTACTAGAGTCAATTATTGCTAGGAAAATGAGAAACCAATTGAAACATTTAACTTAATTAATAATCAATTCTTCTCAGCATGGATTCACGCCGGGACGTTCTTGCCTTACAAATTTGCTTAGTTTTTTCTCAGAGGTATATGAAGCAGTAGATAATGACAAGTCATATGTATTATATATTTAGATTTCAGTAAAGCTTTCGACAGAGTCCCTCATGAGAGATTGATGAGAAAGGTTGAGGCACATGGAATAGGTGGGGCGTTGTTAGGATGGATTAGGTCATGGCTAACTGGTAGGAAGCAGAGAGTCAGCATAAATGGTACCAAGTCAGAATGGGGAGCAGTAAAAAGTGGTGTCCCCCAGGGATCTGTATTAGGTCCTCTGTTGTTTATTATATACATAAATTACCTTGATTTAGGTATAACTAGTAGGATAAGTAAATTTGCAGACGATACCAAAATGGGGAGAAAAATTGATTCAGATAGAGATATAGTGTCTGCAAAGGGATCTAAATACCTTACACGAATGGTCAGTAAATTGGCAGATGAAGTTTAATATTGACAAATGCAAGGTATTAAAGATAGGGAAGATGCGTACAAATGTTAAATATCTATCTATCTATCTATCTATTGCCTGATGCCGTGATCCCCGAAGGGGTGGCCACGAACGAACCGCCCCCATGCACCTCTGTCCCCAGTCAGTCGACGCCCCTCCCCCCAACCAGCACCGCCTTCATTCATGTAGTTCCTCACTCCATCCTTCCACCTCATATTCGGTCTACCTCTCCCCCTCTGTCCCTCCACCTCGCTCTCGTACACCCTCTTAGTCATTCTCTCGCTTTCCATACGTTCCATATGGCCGAACCATCTCAAGTTGTTCCTTTTCACACTTTCCAGCACATCTACCTCCAAACCACACCTCCTTCTTACTTCCTCATTAGTCTGTCTATCCCTCCATGTAATTCCGCACGCACTCCTTAAGTAATTCATTTCCACTGCTCTCACTCTTGGTCTGAGTCTCTCAACCAACGTCCATGCTTCGCTTCCGTAAGTCAGTGTCGGGATTACCACACTGTCATGCAAGGACTTCTTCACTTCCATACTGACCACCCTATTTCTTGTTACTGCTTTTAGCGTTCCTACAACCCTCTTCCCCTGTTGTACCCTCTCCTGCACCTCTTCATCCATAGTCCCATCTTTACTCAACACACTGCCCAGATACTTAAAAGAGTTGACGATCTCCATAGCCTGACCGTTCAGCTTCACCTCACACTCTGTGACTTCACCCCTTTCGAAGACCATAACCTTGCTCTTCCCCGTATTTACCTTCAAATTCCGTTTTTCGCACACTGTTCCAAACTCATTTACCAGACCCTGCAACTCCCATTCATTATCACTCATCAGAACTGTATCATCCGCAAACAGCAGTATAGGTAGCTTCCACTCAATTCCCTCCCTTTTCAGCGATACACCAACATCCACTGCTCTTGATAGTATTTCTTTCATAACTCCATCCATATATACAGTAAACAACCACGGGGACATCACACACCCCTGTTTCAAACCAACATTCAGGTCAAAGAACTCGCTCTGCTCACTCTCCACACGTACTGCCGCCTTTTCACCCTCATACATGCTCTTCACTGCTTTCAGCAACTTGCCCTCTACTCCGTATATTCTAAGTACTTTCCACAAACCTTCTCTATCCACTCTGTCATATGCCTTCTCCAAGTCCATAAAGGCAACATACACCTTTTGTTTCTTCTCCAGATACTTCTCCACAACACAATTCAGGGTAAAAATCTGATCTACACATCCTCTTCCCTTCCTAAAGCCTCCCTGCTCGTCGCCTATCCATTTCTCCGTTCTCACTCTCACTCTCTCAATCACTACCCTACTGTATACCTTCCCTACTACGCTTAGAAGACATATTCCTCGGTGGTTACCACACACTCCTCTTTCCCCTTTGCCCTTATATAGGGGGACTATTATGCCAGTCTTCCAGTCATCGGGTGCACTCCCCTTCTCCCATGCTAGTTTGCACATTTTCCATACCCATTCTATCACTATCTCACCACCATACCTCAACATTTCCCCACACACTCCATCTGTTCCTGGTGCTTTCCCCAACTTCACTCTTTTCATGGCTTCCCACACTTCTGACCTCCTGATCCCCACCTCCTCCTCCACTACTTCTCTTCTTCTCCCTCCCATACCATATCCAGCTATGTTTGCTGGCTCTTCATTCCTTTCATTTAGCAACTCACTGAAGTACTCCCTCCATCTTTCGACTCTCTCTTGCTTCTCGGCTAGCATTCTCCCATTCTTATCTTTCACACCCTTACTGTTTCCCTTGCTACCTTCCCTAACTTTCTTGACTTCTTTCCAAAACAGTTTCTTACTCTCCCTCCATTTTACACTCAGATTCCTTCCAAATTCCTCATCTACTCTTCTCTTACTTTCCTTCACTACTCTCTTCACCACCCTCTTACTCTCCACGTACCTCGCTCGTTTCTGTCTCTCGGAATCTTCATTCCCTCTACTACCCAACCACTCTCTATATGCTTTCTTCTTTTCTTCCACAGCTATTCTTACCTCTTCTGTCCACCATGCTGTACCTTTCACTCCCCTCCCTCTTCTCCTCACTCCACACACCTCCTCACATGCTGCACAGATCTCATCCTTAAACACCTTGCTCATCTCCTCCACTTCCTCCATAACTTCCAGGTCGAACCCACCTAGTCGCCTTTCCACTGCTCTCCTGTACTCCTCCCTGACTTCCTCCTCCTGCAACCTCTCCACCCTCCTCACCATTCCACCCTCCTCTCGCCTCCCTCCCGCTCTCCTCACCCACTTCTTTTGTATCCTAACCTTAGCTACCACTACATAATGATCAGACAGACCCCCTCCAATACCCCTATACACCCTAGCATCCATCACAGATTTCTTCATTCGTTCATCCACACATACATAATCAATCAATGACTTTCGTTCCACCACTGTCTTATCCTTCATCGTCAACATCCGTTTCCACGTGTACCTGTGGATCATTCTGTGTCGGAAGAAGGTGTTGGCTATCCACAGCCTCCTCCCCACACATACGTCCACAAGTGCACTACCATTCCCATTCACCTCTGATGGTACCCCCCACCCTCCCACCACTCCCTCAACTTTCCTATCACCCACCTTACCATTCATATCCCCAATCAGAAATATTCTTTCGTTCTTGTCAAACTTCTCCAGGCACGCCTCCACATTCATCCAGAACTCCTCTTTCTTTCTTTCAAGTATATCCTCTGTCGGGGCATACACGCATACAATCACCCACGTTTGTATTCCTACTTTCATTCTCACCCACACAATCCTTGAACCCACAGACCCATACTCTCTTACACATTCCTTCCATTTGCTACTTACAAACAAACATGCACCTTCTCTCGCTGTTCCTTCACTCACTCCAGCACACACACCCATTCCACACTCCCACTCTCTCACATCTGAACCTTTCCATTTGGTCTCTGTCATTCCACATACATCCAGCCTGGCATTCACTAACACTTCCAGAACCTCTCTCTCTTTTGTGCCATCATTCATGCCACTAACATTCCATGTAGCCATTCTCAGAGTGTCCGAAGGCATGTCCTTAGTCGGTCGTGGTTCGTCAACGTTGGTTCCGTCCGCATCCGAGGCTGTTCGTTCGTTTTTTTTTGCTTAGATATTTTTTCCGGGTGGGGGTCGCAAGCCCACCGACCCAACCTCTTTAGTCGCCTCTTACGACACGCAGAAGGCACGTGGGGCATATTCTATTCCCTAACCCCCAGGGGGTTAAATATAAATATAAACTAGCTAATATGGAACGAGAAAACTCAGACTGTGAGAAAGATCTAGGTGTGTTTGTTAGCAATGATTTGAAGCCTAGAAAACAATGTATAAGCGTTTGTAACAAGGCAAACAGGATTCTCGGGTTCATATCTAGGAGTGTGAGTAACAGAACTGCTGATGCTATCTTAAAACTTTACTTGTCATTAGTGAGACCCCAAATGGATTATGCTGTTCAATTTTGGTGTCCTTATTACAGAATGGACATATATTCATTGGAGAGAGTACAACATAGAATGACAAAAATTATGCATAATATTAGAAATTTTCCGTATGAAAAAAGGTTGAAGAAATTAGGCTTACATTCGTTAGAGAGACTCAGAGTTAGAGGGGATATGATAGAGGTATTCAAGTGGGTTAGTGGGATTAATAAAGGGGACATGAAAATTGTACTAAAGCCCAGTGATAGCGAAAGAACTCCTACAAATGGTTTCAAGTTAGATAAATTTAGTTTCAGAAAAGATATAGGCAAATATTGGTTTGGTAACAGAGTTGTAGATGGGTGGAATAGGCTACCAAGTGATATAGTGGGATCAAGAACGATAGGGAGCTTTAAGATAAAAGTAGATAGGCATATGGACAAGATGGGTTGGGTGTGAAGAGGATCTACCAGGTGTGAGCCAATCTGCGCTCAGCAGACCCCCGTAATCTTGTGTTAATCCCTGACCATTTTGGTGGGGGCAGTACTCAAGGTATTATAGTCCTACAGACCTAAACAGGCGGTTATGGGCGCGGTCACCTACCCTTACACTGGTGCCACCTGTCCACTTGACCCTTTCCGTACGACAACCTTTCCAAATTACTCTCGCTACCTCCCGCCTGTTCAAGGTCAATGTAGGGAGATCGGCTCTCTCTCTATAATATACTGTATGTGTAAGACTGTGTAGCCCACATGAATGCATAGATTATTATTGCTATAATAAATTATATTACTATTTATCTCTCTCTCTCTCACTCACCCTACACACCTCACCCCACACCACTCCCCCCCCCAATCCCCACACACACACACCACACCACTCTACCCCCCCCCATACACCACACCACACTTGCATCCACTTTATCCCCCCCCCCCCCACCCAGTTTTGTGGCGCTCTCGCTCTCTCTCTCATATATATACATATATATTGAGAATATATCACAAATACACGTGAGCCACTAAATGTTTCTAGTCTCTCAGTGGGGATCGAACCGTTGACCATCAGGACGATAGCCGACGCTTTAATCAATTACACCACGGCAGTCTGCCGTGGTGTAATTGATTAAAGTGTCGGCTATCATCCTGATGGTCGACGGTTCGATATATATATATATATATATATATATATATATACTGTATATACAGTATATATATATATATATATATATATATATATATATATATATATATATGTATATGTATGTACGTATGTATGTACTGGTAATATATTACCATTTTATATTTTTACTTTTTTTCCACACCACCCAAGAGGTAAAAGTTTCGACGCATTTTTTTTTAAGAGGTTTCCCCTCTGTACCATCTGTACCATCTGTTTTGTCTGACTATGCAAGTGGTGGGGCGATTTGGAGCCGCTTCCATTGTGGATGGTGTCAAAGTCAGGAATGAAATGAAGTGAGAGTATAAATTTTGTGCACCTGGCAGCGCGCCATCACGTGAATTTGTGATGAGTTTTTTTGGCCGACGTCTGACAACGTCGCAGTAGCCTTGTTGCCAAGCTGTATACAATGTCCATTGAATTTACTAATAAGCGAATTAATTATAAAAACAATAAAGCTTTTTTGTACCTGTAGAAACAGCCTGAGCATTTCAAACCGACTTAAGGTACTTAATACCGAAAATAATATATTTTCTTTGTTAGGGATTATTCATGTGGCACCAATGTAAAGGGAGTAACCGCGGGTAGGACCGCCTGTTAAGATCTGTTTGACTATAGTGAGTTGGGCCTATAAGTGGGCCTTGTAATTGGGGTTGGGTGTGACATGGATCTGCCTTGTATGGGCCGATCGGCTTTTTGAAGACTCCCATTTTCTAATGTTCTTATGTTATCAATTAATAGTCCTCGAACTATCTCACTGAACCCTTTTTACTTCCAGAGCCTTCTTAAACTGTGGAAAATCGTCAGAGATATAGCTAGAATAAAACTACAAAGATGTCGCCGGTACAGAAGGGGTTAAGAATATGAACATGTTCTTGTTCTTATGTCCTTGTGGCCCTGAATACTTATCAACAAACTATAACAGTCCCGCCTTAGACTACCCACAAATCCGTGGACTTTAGTAACTCTGGTTTCCCTTCAAAACGCATAAATCTTTCGCCTTTTACTAAAGATTTCCGTGGAGGGGAGCAGCTCAATGAGTCTGTAACAATTTTTCCTCGGCTCACGAAAGTGGGCCTTATAAATGATTCATTAACCCGGCAAGCGCGATAGGCCTCACGGAAGGCTTCCTATAGGGAACGCGATAGGCCTCACGGAAGCAAGACCATAAAAAAAGCCTTCCAAAAAAAAAAGGGCCTATCAAAACAAAGGAATTTGTCTCTAGGTGAGATAATTCCCCTCCAGTACTCATCCATGTAAATCTCACCCACCCCCCTCCCCTCCTTCCCCACCTTATTCCCCCCTCCCTCCCCTCCTCAATTATCACCTATTTTTCCTCTTTATTATCATCATTTATCGGTTATTTTTCTCTCCCGCGATAATGTAGCACAAGTGGGTTGCAGAAAAGATCGTTATGTAACACCCAGACACCGGCCCACACCGCCCCGCTCGTCTCAGTTACCTCACAGACAGCGAGAGAGGAGGGTTGCCTGTGGCTCTCTCTCGCCTGAGATTATGACCGGGTGGCCAATATCTTCGTTTTTCACCACCCAAATGCTTTTCCCACTTATTTTAGCACTCTTGAAGGTTCATATATACATCATATATGTAAAATAAAAGCACACCGAAAACAAATAATGCTCTATATTGTAAATATAACGAATTCTGTCAGAATCCAAGGCTAGAAATGCACAAATAACTACCCTAGCCCCTAGGTCTATTTCGCGCTTGTCAGGTTAAGAACAACTCCAATATCCGTGGAACCAACATATAAGATGAATGCTACTAATACTATTTTCATTTCACATTCACATTCACATTTCAATTTCTTTAACTGTCTTCGTGGTGCAATGCATAAGTGTGTTGATTTTTGGTGTGAGCGTTCTGGGTTCGAATCCCCGGACTGCCACATGTGTTTGTTAATTTTAATAATCGAGTTTAGGAGTAAAGTTGGTTAGTGGAGAGAACATAATAATTATCGCCATAATTACTTATAATTTAGGTATGTAACAAATTCTACACATCCTAATTTGCGAAATTGTTTAGTACTACTACTACTACTACTACTACTACTAGGCCTACTAAATGAATTATTACTACCATACTAACGGTTTAATTCAGTTTGAGAATGCCCTCTACGAAATCGAATAGGTTATAGGACTATCCATCTCAATTCACCTTATGACTCCCACAGATCCCATGTAACTTAATAAAATGGTTTAATAATAGTCACACAATGAAATATAACAATGTACATCATAGGTCATACTGAAAATGGAAACTTGTATGGAGGGCGAAACCCATTTTTTTTTTTTTTTTTTAACTTTACAATGTTGCTTAAAACTCTAATTGCTGTATATTTTTTTTAATCTCCTAATTCACATAAGTTGGTGGTCGAGATCGATAACCCTACGTCTTGGACGTAGTATTATATAAATTATATTTATCACAAGTATAATATAAATTATATTTATCACACAAGTATTAGATAAATTATAATTATCACAAATATAATATAATTTACACAAGTAGGCCTCTTATATAAATTATATTTATCACAAATATTATATACATGACATTTATCACACACGTATTGTATAAATTAAATATATCACACACATAAAAAATTAAAGTCGATCCAGGTGTCCAAATGAGTGTATCCTTTCTCAGGCACCTGTCATCTTAAGTCAGGAAGAGACGTCAAACTTGGTAGATACATACGATAATTTTATCAAGTCAGTATTCAATGCGCAAAATAAATATATCCCCAAAAGAAAATTTAGATCAACACAGAACCAACCCAAATGGATGAATAATAGACTATTAGATCTTCTAGGAAAAAAGAGAGGAATATATAGAAAAATTAAAAAAGGCGAAATTCACCTACTTGCTTACTATCAGAATCTATCACGACAGGTAAAAAAGGATATTAGTAAAGAAAAAAGAAATTATGAAATTAAGGTTGCCAATGACTCAAAAAATAATCCTAAAGCTTTTTACCAACTATATAAATCCAATGTTAGAGATGTAATTGGTCCCCTTAAAACTTCGATAGGAGAAATGACAGAAAATGATTTAGAAATGTGCAGTACATTAAATAGTCAATTTCTTTCCGTTTTCACGAATGAAAATTTGGCACAGTTTCCAGAAGTCCATAAGGTATACAGCGATAGTATAGATAATAGGTTAAGTACGGTTACTATAAGTAGAAATGATGTGCTTAAGGAAATTGACAGACTGAAACCTCATAAATCGCCTGGTCCTGATGAGGTATATGCTAGAGTATTAAAAGAATGCAGAGATGAGTTAACTCCTTGCGACATATATGACGCGACCGCGTCATATGGGAGAGTGAACCAAAAACTCATATGACGCGGTCGCGTCATATGGACTTATCTGACAGTCTCTATAATAAGTTATATGACGCTCTAGCGTCATATGGAGCTCAGTAAGTCCGATAAGTTACCTTACGATAAAATCGTTGGTGGCAACCTCATCCTCCTCCGATAATTCTAACGGCCGCAGTGTTGTTGTGAGTGTAGTGCGGGGCAGTGGCAATGATCCCCGGGCTCCCGCCTCCTCGGACTTATTGGAACATAATATGTCTGAAGGAGTTAAGTTACCCATTAACATTTCTATTTAACAAGTCATTAGAAACAGGTATAGTTCCAGAAGCTTGGAAGCTTGCAAATGTAGTTCCGATCTTCAAAAAAGGTGATAAATCAATAGCATCCAATTACCGTCCCATTAGTCTCACTTCAATCATAGGAAAGCTACTAGAGTCAATTATTGCTAGGAAAATGAAAAACCTTTTAGAAACATTTAACTTAATCAATTCTTCTCAGCATGGATTCACTCAGGGACGGTCTTGCCTTACTAATTTGCTTAGTTTTTTCTCAGAGGAATATGAAGCAGTAGATAATGACAAGTCATATGATATTATATATATAGATTTCAGTAAAGCTTTCGACAGAGTCCCTCATGAGAGATTGATGAGAAAGGTTGAGGCACATGGAATAGGTGGGGCGTTGTTAGGATGGATTAGGTCATGGCTAATTGGTAGGAAGCAGAGAGTCAGCATAAATGGTACCAAGTCAGAATGGGGAGCAGTCAAAAGTGGTGTCCCCCAGGGATCGGTATTAGGTCCCCTGTTGTTTCTTATATACATAAATGACCTAGATTTAGGTATAACTAGTAGGATAAGTAAATTCGCAGACGATACTAAAATAGGGAGATCAATTGATTCAGATAGCGATATAGAGTGCCTCCAAAGGGATCTAGATACCTTACATGAATGGTCAGTAAATTGGCAGATGAAGTTTAACATTGACAAATGCAAGGTATTAAAGATAGGGAAGATGCAAACAAATGTTAAATATAAACTAGCTAATTTAGAATTAGAAAATTCAGACTGCGAGAAAGATCTAGGTGTGTTTGTTAGCAATGACTTGAAGCCTAGAAAACAGTGTATAAGCGTTCGTAATAAGGCAAACAGGATTCTCGGGTTCATCTCTAGGAGTGTGAGTAACAGAACTGCTGATGTTATCTTAAAACTTTACTTGTCATTAGTGAGACCCCATATGGATTATGCTGTCCAATGTTGGTGTCCTTATTACAGAATGGACATAGATTCATTGGAGAGAGTACAGCGTAGAATGACAAAAATGATCCATAATATTAGAAATCTTTCGTATGAAGAAAGGTTGAAGAAATTAGGTTTATATTCGTTAGAGAGACGCAGAGTTAGAGGGGATATGATAGAGGTGTTCAAGTGGGTTAGTGGGATTAACAAAAGGGACATGACAAATGTACTAAAGCTCAGTGATAGCGAAAGAACTCGTACCAATGGTTTCAAATTAGATAAATTTCGTTTCAGAAAAGATATAGGCAAGTATTGGTTTGGTAACAGAGTTGTAGATGGGTGGAATGGACTACCAAGTGCTATAGTGGGATCTAAAACTGTAGGGAGCTTTAAGATAAAATTGGATAAGCATATGGACGAGAAGGGTTGTGTGTGAAGGGGGATCAGCCGGGTTGGGCCAATTAGCGCTCTGCAGACCCCCATAATCCTGCGTTAATCTCTAACCGTTTTGGTAAGATGATCCTCAGGGTATTAGAGTGTGAAGCCTATAATTGGGCTTTGTAATTGAATTGGGGTTGTGTGGGACAGGGATCTGCCTTGCTTAGGCCAATCGGCTTTCTGCAGACTCCCATTTTCTTATGTTCTTATGTTCTTATATGTATTATATAAATTATATATATTAATCAAGTATTAAATAAATTATATTTATCACACAAGTATTATATAAATTATATTTATTATGTACACTTTCGCCCAAGTAAAACATTTTCAGCTCGCACTAAGACTCATCCTCGTGGTAACGGATCATTTCGAGTTTCGGACAAGGAACTCTGCAATCATACTATAGAATTGATCCTATATAGTATGATCATACCAAACTCCGCCGAATCTGCAGCCCTATCCCCAGAGTACTACCCACTTGAAGGAAAAACAATTACTTCAGTTCAGTTCAGTAAGTGACAGGAGGAGGTTGTGTTAATTTGAGTTCCTGCCCGGACCACCTGCTCGTGACCCAGTGACCATACGCACCTACCTGTGTTTGGAGGCAGTGCACTTGTGTATAATATTATATAAAAGTGTTTTAGCTCAGTTTTTAGCTGTTAGTTGACTTATTTGTTTTTGTTTTCTGTACTTAGTTGTTTGCTCCTCGCTAAGCTTTTTGGGATCATGTCAGGTATGGAGTGCGAGTCCTTTACTGAACTGCATCATCTTATTCTCCAGGTAAGGGAAGAGATGGTTGTGGTGAAGGAAGAGGTCTTGGCTCTAAGGGAGGTTAATGTTAAACTTCAGAGGGAAGTGGATTTGATTAAAGACGAAAATCTAGCTTTCAAGCTTAGCCAAGAGGAAATTAAGTCGAGTAAGGGGAAAAGGGAGGAAGTTGATGAACAATTGTATTCATGGCAGGTTGTTAAAAATACGGGTGGGAAAGTCACACTCAAGAAGCAGGATAGTAGAATAGGTATGAGTGTGACAAATACATTCTCTCCTTTGTGAGACGAATGGGAGGGAAAAGATAGTCAGGATAAGGGAGGGTTAGCCGAAGTGCCTGCCGCCGACTCAGCTCCAACCGCTGACGCTGTGCTACCTACCACCACCACCACCACCAAGGGAGCTTCTGCCACCACCGGGGGTTCTCCAACTGCAGCTGCTGGATCCTCCCGAGGGAAAGGTAAGTCTGTGTCCCGAGAAGGTAAGTCTGTGTCGATTGTGGGCGACTCCATGGTAAGACATTTAGTTAGGGCTACCCGCACTAAACTTAGGAAGGTTGTGTGTCTGCCTGGCCATGGAGTTGGGAGGGTTTTAGAGAAGATGGACCACATCTTGGAAGATAGTGGAGATAACCCCATTATCTGTCTCAGTGCCGGGAGTAACGATGTTGGTAAGGGTAGAAGTGAGGAACTGCTGCAGCAGTATCGGGATGTGTTAGATAAGGTTAGGATGAAGGGAGGGATCCCTGTAGTACATTGTATCCTACCCAGAAGAGGAGTTCCCAAGGAATGGACATCCAGGGCGATTGGTGTCAATTGCCGTTTGGAGAAATATTGCAAAGAAAAAGCAATACCATTCATTGATAACTGGGATAGTTTCTATGGGAGAGATGGGATGTACGCAAGGGATGGGGTTAATCTTTCATGGTTAGGGGTTTCTACATTACCTAGTTCTTTAGATAGGGTGGTTGTGGGGTTTTGAACAGAAATATTGAGAGTGTAAATGAGAGGTTAAATGGAACAATTTTAGCATCAGGCGAAAGCGATAAGGATATTCAGTGTCATGCTAAAAATGATGACTATATTGCAAATGATAGTAGTGATGGTGCAACGGAAGATGGAAATGTTGCTAGAAATAAAGGTAAATTAGGTATAAAGAAAAGAAGTAAATTGAGAGTATATTACACAAACTGTAGGAGTCTATGTAACAAAATGAACGAACTTAGAGCCCTTGTTAGCAAAGAAAATATAGACATAATAGCCCTAACTGAAACGTGGATTAATACAGAAACCAGGCATTTTATAGCAGAATTTGATATACCAGGATATAGTTTGTTTAAATATGACCAAACAAGTAAGAGGGGTGGCGGTATAGCAGTGTTTGTCAGGAGTACATTAAAAAGCTGTATTAAATCAGGTATTAGACTAAATAACGATAATGAAAGTGTTTGGGTAGAGGTTAATGAAGGTAGTGAGACCATAGTTATTGGAGTTATGTATAGACCGCCAAATACGAGTAGAAATGACGGAACGTCATTATGGGAGAAAATTTAAATGGCATCAAGGTTTAGCAATGTGTGCATTATGGGGGATTTTAATTTTTCGAATATAGATTGGCAGCATCAAATAGGAGACTCTGATTCTGAGGAGTTTATAGAGGTAGTACAAGATTGTTTTTTATTTCAATTCATAGATACGCCGACTAGAGGTAATAATAATTCTCGATTTAGTTTTCAGTAACAATGAACATATGGTAAATAATGTAGAGATAGGGGACCACCTAGGAAATAGTGACCACAATTCTGTGTATTTTAATATACAATGGAAAGGTAATACCAGAGAGAATACAACATTAATACCTGACTTCAGAAAAGCCAATTATGGGGGGTTAAGAAGAGCCCTATTAGCTGACCCTATGGTCAAAAAATTAAGTCGATCCAGGCGTCTAAATGAGTGTACCCCTTCTCAGGCACCTGTCATCTTAAGTCAGGAAGAGACGTCAACCTTGGTAGATACATACAATAATTTTATCGAGTCAGTATTCAATGCACAAAATAAATACATCCCCAAAAGAAAATTTAGATCAACACAGAACCAACCCAAATGGATGAATAATAGACTATTAGATCTTCTAGGACAAAAGAGAGGAATATATAGAAAAAATAGGAAAGGCGAAATTCACCTACTTGCTTACTATCAGAATCTATCAAGACAGGTCTATCTATCTATCTATTGCCTGACGCCGTGATCCCCGAAGGGGTGGCCACGAACGAACCGCCCCCATGCACCTCTGTCCCCAGTCAGTCGACGCCCCTCCCCCCAACCAGCACCGCCTTCATTCATGTAGTTCCTCACTCCATCCTTCCACCTCATATTCGGTCTACCTCTCCCCCTCTGTCCCTCCACCTCGCTCTCGTACACCCTCTTAGTCATTCTCTCGCTTTCCATACGTTCCATATGGCCGAACCATCTCAAGTTGTTCCTTTTCACACTTTCCAGCACATCTACCTCCACACCACACCTCCTTCTTACTTCCTCATTAGTCTGTCTATCCCTCCATGTAATTCCGCACGCACTCCTTAAGTAATTCATTTCCACTGCTCTCACTCTTGGTCTGAGTCTCTCAACCAACGTCCATGCTTCGCTTCCGTAAGTCAGTGTCGGGATTACCACACTGTCATGCAAGGACTTCTTCACTTCCATACTGACCACCCTATTTCTTGTTACTGCTTTTAGCGTTCCTACAACCCTCTTCCCCTGTTGTACCCTCTCCCGCACCTCTTCATCCATAGTCCCATCTTTACTCAACACACTGCCCAGATACTTAAAAGATTTGACGATCTCCATAGCCTGACCGTTCAGCTTCACCTCACACTCTGTGACTTCACCCCTTTCGAAGACCATAACCTTGCTCTTCCCCGTATTTACCTTCAAATTCCGTTTTTCGCACACTGTTCCAAACTCATTTACCAGACCCTGCAACTCCCATTCATTATCACTCATCAGAACTGTATCATCCGCAAACAGCAGTATAGGTAGCTTCCACTCAATTCCCTCCCTTTTCAGCGATACACCAACATCCACTGCTCTTGATAGTATTTCTTTCATAACTCCATCCATATATACAGTAAACAACCACGGGGACATCACACACCCCTGTTTCAAACCAACATTCAGGTCAAAGAACTCGCTCTGCTCACTCTCCACACGTACTGCCGCCTTTGCACCCTCATACATGCTCTTCACTGCTTTCAGCAACTTGCCCTCTACTCCGTATATTCTAAGTACTTTCCACAAACCTTCTCTATCCACTCTGTCATAGGCCTTCTCCAAGTCCATAAAGTCAAGACAGGTAAAAAAGGATATTAGGAAAGAAAAAAGAAATTATGAAATTAAGGCTGCCAATGACTCAACAAATAATCCTAAAGCTTTTTACCAACTACATAAATCCAAGGTTAGAGATGTAATTGGTCCCCTTCAAACTTCGATAGGAGAAATGACAGAAAATGATTTAGAAATGTGCAGTACATTAAATAGTCAATTTCTTTCCATTTTCACTAATGAAAATTTGGCACAGTTTCCAGAAGTCCGTAAGGTATATAGCGATAGTATAGAAAATAGGTTAAGTACGGCTACTATAAGTAGAAATGATGTGCTTAAGGAAATTGACAGACTGAAACCTCATAAATCGCCTGGTCCTGATGAGGTCTATGCTAGAGTATTAAAAGAATGTAGGGATGAGTTAAGATACCCATTAACATTTTTGTTTAACAAGTCATTGGAGACAGGTATAGTTCCAGAAGCTTGGAAGCTTGCAAACGTAGTTCCGATCTTCAAAAAAGGTGACAAATCAATAGCATCCAATTACCGTCCCATTAGTCTTACATCAATCATAGGAAAGCTACTAGAGTCAATTATTGCTAGTAAAATTAGAAACCACTTAGATACATTTAATTTAATAAATTCTTCTCAGCATGGATTCACTCAGGGACGTTCTTGCCTTACTAATTTGCTTAGTTTTTTCTCAGAGGTATATGAAGCAGTAGATAATGACAAGTCATATGATATAATATATTTAGATTTCAGTAAAGCTTTCGACAGCGTCCCCCATGAGAGATTGATGAGAAAGGTTGAGGCGCATGGAATAGGTGGGGCGTTGTTGGGATGGATTAGGTCATGGCTAATTGGTAGGAAGCAGAGTCAGCATAAATGGTACGAAGTCAGAATGGGGAGCAGTCAAAAGTGGTGTCCCCCAGGGATCTGTATTAGGTCCTCTGTTGTTTGTTATATACATAAATGACCTTGATTTAGGTATAACTAGTAGGATAAGAACATTTGCAGACGATACCAAAATGGGGAGAACAATTGATTCAGATAGAGATATAGAGTGCCTCCAAAGGGATCTAGATACCTTACACGAATGGTCAGTAAATTGGCAGACGAAGTTTAACATTGACAAATGCAAGGTATTAAAGATAGGGAAGATGCATACAAATGATAAATATAAACTAGCTAATATGGAATTAGAAAACTCGAATTGTGAGAAAGATCTGGGTGTGTTTGTTAGCAATGATTTGAAGCCTAGACAACAGTGTATAAGCGTTTGAAACAAGGCAAACAGGATTTTCGGGTTAATCTATAGGAGTGTGAGTAACAGAACTGCTGATGTTATCTTAAAACTTTACTTGTCATTAGTGAGACCCCATATGGATTATGCTGTTCAATTTTGGTGTCCTTATTACAGAATGGACATAGATTCATTGGAGAGAGTACAACGTAGAATGACAAAAATGATCCGTAATATTAGAAATCTTCCGTATAAAGAAAGGTTGAAGAAATTAGGCTTACATTCGTTAGAGAGACGCAGAGTTAGAGGGGATATGATAGAGGTGTTCAAGTGGGTTAGTGGGATTAACAAAGGGGACATGACAAATGTACTAAAGCTCAGTGATAGCGAAAGAACTAGTACCAATGGTTTCAAATTAGATCAATTTCGTTTCAGAAAAGATATAGGCAAATATTGATTTGGTAACAGAGTTGTAGATGGGTGGAATGGACTACCAAGTGCTATAGTGGGATTAAAAACGGTAGGGAGCTTTAAGATAAAATTGGATAAGCATATGGACGAGAAGGGTTGGGTGTGAAGGGGGATCAGCAGGGTTGGGCCAATTAGCGCTCTGCAGACCCCCGTAATCCTGCGTAAATCTCTAACCGTTTTAGTAAGATGATCCTCAGGGTATTAGAGTGTTGAGCCTATAATTGTGCTTTGTAATTGGGGTTGTGTGGGACAGGGATCTGCCTTGCTTAGGCCAATCGGCTTTCTGCAGACTCCCATTTTCTTATGTTCTTATGTTCTTATGTTATCAAATGTATGCTATTTTAAACAATGGTTTATATATTATAAATGTATATATTATCATCGTGCATAGGTATGCCTATTTTACTATAATATTAACAAATTTATCTCGACTCAATTCAAAATACATTTAGATAAGAACTATTTTCTAATTTATTAGTTTCAAATTAGATAAATTTCGTTTCAGAAACGATATAGGCAAATATTGGTTTGGTAACAGTGTTGTAGATGGGTGGAATAGGCTACCAAGTGATATATAGTGGGATCAAGAACGATAGGGAGCTTTAAGATAAAATTAGATAGGCATATGGACGAGATGGGTTGGGTGTGAGGGGGATCTACCAGGTGTGGGCCAATAGGCGCTCAGCAGACCCCCGTAATCTTGTGTTTATCTCTGACCGTTTTGGTGGGGTCAGTACTCAAGGTATTAGTGATTGGGCCTATAATTACAGGGATCTGCCTTGCTTAGGCCAATCGGCTTTCTGCAGACTCCCATTTTCTTATGTTCTTATGTTCTTATAATTGGGCCTAGTAATTGGGGTTGGGTGTGACAGGGATCTGCCTTGTATGGGCCGATCGGCTTTTTGCAGACTCCCATTTTCTTATGTTCTTATTTCCTCATAAATACCCCCAGAAACTCACTCTCTCTCTCTCTCACACAAGAAGTCCAATTCTTATTTACCACTACCAATTCATAGGTAACCATTTATAGGTAAGCAATATCTTTGTTTCTAGTATGATGACCGGAATTATTTCGCCTTAGATTGGGACTAACACATATCCATCTGTTAATTCGCTATTGTTTTTGCTACCTTCAGTATTTCTACTTGCAGTATTAGGCTACTATACATGGTAACCTACATGCAGCCTAGTTTGGGTGGGGTTTTTTCACCCTTAAGGGGAGATGGGTAATTTTTCTGGCCCCCTTTTTCCTACATGCCTATAGCCCCTTTAGTTTTCAGATTTTTCTGCCCATTAGGTTGGCGATTTTAAATACTTTCGCCAGTTTTCCTTGTCAATATTAAGACTTTTTGTGTAATTTAGGTGTCGATTTTTTTACTGGCGAGCGATAGCAAGCCTATAATTTAGGAGGAACCGGCCTTTGCCCTGGATATTTTTCTACCGAAAAATGTACAAATACATCTTGAAGGGGGATCCTGTTTTTTTTCCAGTTTAACACCTAAAGAGCGGCCTAGGCGGTATATAATATGTAGCCACCAGCCGGGTGTTTTTACCCAAAATAGGGCTGTTTATGTGATCATTTTCATGCCTAAATAAGACCCAGAGCGTAAAACAAGTATCTATCCCTGAAAGGGCATAAACAGAGCTTTCCAATGACACCACAACGATCCTTTTATGACCGCTAGTTTTCTTGCAACAACCGCGCAACACGAGTGCAAAAAGCATGTAATTCGGTACTTTCCCCATACAATTCAGTATGTAGCGAGTGAGAGAGGAAGGGAGGAGGTCGGATTCGTGTCAGTAGGTTCCCCGCGGTGGTCTGGAGCAGTCATACGCTCGCTACTCTCCTGCCACCACTTGTCTCTCTCTCTCAGCAACATTACGTGCTGAAATTGCCTCACGACATATGTTGCGCACCGCCAGATAGTCCAGATTTATTATACTCGACTTATGTTGCGCGCCGACAGTTAGGGGTTGATGTCTCGGGAGGAAACTAGACAAATAATAGATAAATGACAGAAATCTACCACTAAATGAACCATCCCCCCTTAAGTATAAGCCCAACTCTCTAGGGAACGATGTAACTTCCTACATAAACATAAATTCATGCTCACATACAGTAAATATTATACACAGCTACATCACGCTCACAGGCAATTATGAATTAGTTACCCACTAAAACTGTGTTTTCTTTTAAACGTAAGTTTCTTTCTATTAAAGAAAATGTTTGTCTTTGGCTAACTTGCGCAGATATAAATTCAATTCATATTTTATTTAACCTAAAATGCCCCAGACCGAGAAGCCCACCACAGAAGCCACGAGCGAACACCACACAGAAACACCCGAAAGAAAGGCCCACAGAACGAAAGGACCAGGTGGCCGAGCCAACCCGAAGCCCGCAGGGTTTAAGCAGCTCCAAACCACACCTGCCTACCCCTTCTAAACACTGACCTTTCCCACACCTCGCGTATACACTACCCCTCGTGTCCTACACCTCTACCTACATGATGATGAACATAAATACACCTTAAAGTTAATACACCCATGCCCTGTCTCTAAGTTAGGATGTCAATATCAACATACCCTAAAATACCTTGGCTTGCCAGACTAAGTTTCTGAAGACCAATCGCCCCATAAATCTATGTATGTTCCTCCCAGGTTAAAACACCCATGCCCTATCCCTAGGTTGAGCCAATGCCAACCAGTTCAGACAGCCATAAATCTATGTATTCAATCCTATATATAGGTTAGTTATCTTTATCCGCCATTGTGTTCATCTCTTCCATTTACTTTTCCACATATTATTGTTATACGTCTTCCAATCACCTCCTTCGTATCCACAGTCCACACTACTCTATTTTGCTTCGTGTCCTACACCTCTTACCCGCCAGACTCTACCTACATGATGATGAAGATGAATACACATTCATTTAATACACCCATGCCCTGTCCCTAGGTTGAGCCAATGCCAACCAGTTCAGACAGCCATAAATCTATGTATGTTCTTCCATCCGAGAAGTAGTATGTTAAAACCCCATGTCCTAATGGATAAGAAACTATGATACCCACGGGTACACCAGTGTATATAGAACCATTGTTCCTGTAAGACCTAGCCAGCAATGACTGAAGATGTTAGCCACCATGCAGTAACTTTAATTCTTACCCCAACCAGAGATTGTATATACTATAGGTTGTAAGGAGATAAAGAAAACCTAATATTTAGTAGTGGCCCCATAATCATTGACGAACATGCCTATTACATAAGGCATCCTCTTCAAACACTAATCCGCCGTAGTTTGAATCTACCGCGCAGAGCATTTAAAATCTGAGGAGCCTTCATCATGAGCGCACGAGACCTCACTCATGGCTTCAGTCATTATGAATTGGGTTCTCACTACGAAAAAACTTCGTAAAAAATAAAAACAAAAAGAAAATAAGAATAACTATCCAATAAGCTTCCCATCATATCGTGGATGTACTTGTGTGGATCTTTGACCAGACGCTGATTCAGGCGTCATTCTTCCTTCACTGACATATCAAGTAAACCAAAATCCTTAATACATCAACGAATGGGAAGGGGATGGTCGGGAGGGCCCCAGTCGTCAATGATTACGGGGCCACTACTAAATATTAGGTTTTCTTTATCTCCTTACAGGAGTCAAACCTATAATTTATTAGTGGCCCCTCCATCATTGACGAACATGCCTGACTTCTAAGACTGGAGAGGGACATTCGTAATCATATCATAACTCTAGAAAAGCAGATAATCAAACAACCACATAGTATTCTTACTTTTGTAAAAAAGATATATTCGGGTGCATAAACTGTATACAGCCTAAATCTTCAAAAAGGGGTACAAGCAGGAGCGTGCTTCAAAGAAGCCTGCTTGAAAGAGGGTTAACTCTGAGACTCTGTACACAGATCTGCTAGTTAAGAAGGCACCCCACTTAAAGTAAGTGGTGAAAACTAAAAACTTATAAGTTTACATGTGCACATATAAACCCCATTAACTAGTGGATATATTCCTAAAAATATAACCAAACATAAATGAATTCTTGTACTTTCGTAGAAGTACTGAACTCGTGTACTTATGCAGAAGTAAATACTTCAAAAGTAAAAGTCGTAGTTGCAACTACCGAGATTTCTTAAAAATTTATTGCTTCACAGCTAAAACTACTTACAACAAGAATTGTTGTAACACTACTATTGGCCTTTACCACAATTTCCTGCAATGAATACTACAGAGAAATTTTATAATACAATGCCTACAAACAGTATCACAGCTCGTATGTTCCGAACACATACTCCGGAGGGGTCTAGTGTGTCCTATGTCACACTGACTGCACTCTCCCCCCCCCCCCCCTTTTTTCTTGAAATTAAACAAAACGTGACTAAAAGGGCCACCTAGACCCTCTGCCGTAAAGCTATACATGGCAAGGAAGGTTTGTCCAGAGCTACTGAAAGGTATCGAGTCAAAAACTCCTGATTAGAGGCCCACAACTGTGTGGACTTAATAACTTCCACCGAAAGATTATTAAGGAAACGTAAAGAGGCTGCCCCCTTGCGTAAATCGTGGGTCTTACCCACAACGCCGGGATTCTTCTCTTTAAAGTCCTCGACCAAGAGAGAAGCCAGTGTACGCTCCATCAAGCGTTCACCCGGACTTGCGACCCATAAAGCACCGTGGTGATTTTTAGAGGTGCCACTCTTAAATATTTGGTTAGAGCTTGCACTGGGCAAAAAAGATGGTGCACCTTTCCCCTTTTTAACGCCGGCACCGTGAACTCTGAAAACATGTGTTCACTGTGCTCATTCTTGGCTATGAATCCTGGGGACGGAGCAATGTGAATACACTCATGAAGCCTATCAAACCTGAGGCAATTAGGTGTGTTGCTCATCGCCGCCAGCTCAGATACTCTGTTCCCGGTAGCCAAAGCCACAAGGAATACTGCCCTTTTTGTAAAATCTGCAGTCTTTGGTACATACGGGAACGAAAATAACGACAATGCTTTGTCCAGAGACCAGGTAGGCATGAGCTGACGGGGAGGTGGGCGGAGTTTAAAACCTGCCCACATAAATCACTTTCAGATAAATGTTTCTGCATGAACAGATAAATTCTAAATGGAACAACCCGACCGGGAGTGACACTGGGTGCGGGCACCACGTGTTCCAATGCTGGTACCACACTGCGCCGGCCACAGGGGCGCGATTAGCGAGACTACGCCTCGCTAATCCTGTAGTTTGTTGACTACGTGGCACATTAGAGACGCGTCTGGCGGCGGAAAATAGATAAATGGAACTCAACCTGTTCCCGTCCGTCATCAGAGCGTCTGGTCTGCCTGCCGGCGTTATCGTCCGGCGGGTGAGGTACAGTGGGAGTTTGTGAGTCTTCTCAGACGCAAACAAATCCACTTGTGGATGGTAATGCTCCGCAATCGCAAGAGCGCCCATTCTACTGTTGTGCTTTGTCTCTGATACAGAGCGTCTGCCCAGACGTTTGCTACGCCTGGGAGATAAGATGCGTGAAGATGAATGTCCAGCCTGTTGGCTAGCATAAAAATCTTTTCTGACACGTTTAGCCACTTCCGAGATCTCATTGACCCTTGTGTCTGAATACAGTGAACCGCATTCAGATTGTCCATTCTGAAGGCCACCGACTTGCCCCGTAAAGCAGAGCCGTGAGCCTGAAGGACAGATAAGGGGACTAGAAAGTCTTTGACATTGATGTGGAAGATGTCTAAATGGGACCAAAACCTTTGACCCTGATGCCCGAGGTTTGACTAAAAGCCCCAACCTATCGTTCCTGACGCATCCATGTCCACCCATGCCGACGGCGGAGGAGAGGTTCATGACATGACTGCGTGCAACATTTCTCTCGTCGCCCAAACCGCTAGTAAGTTGTGTAATAACGTTGGGATAGGCCAAACTATCCCCACCGGTAATAGTGGGAAAAATTTGTTGCCCTCCAAGATTAAACGTTAGACTTTCAACCGGCCCAACTTCACAGTTAGCTGAACCCAGTTGAGAGAACCGACTAGAGATTCCCAAAGTCTCCGTGTCGTAGTCAGACTGTGGAAAAACATAAACAGTTTTGCAAAATCTGTTGCGAGTGTCCACACTGACTCAGAGTGAGAGAAGCTGTGTCCTCGACCAGCCCTATCCCCTGAAATACTCGTGAGGGAACAAGGGTTTGACTTTTACTAAGTTGACCTTGAATCCTAGAGATTTGAGATGGTTTAACGTAACGTAGACATGCATGATACGTAACTTTTCTGTTTCTGCCACCACCAGTTAGTCGCCCAGATACCACAAGACCCCGATCCCTTGTTCTAACAAGGGCATCAGGGCTTGCTGGGACCTTGCTTGAATGCTTGTGCCAAATTGAAAACAGTCTTCCAAACTGCTGGTGAAATCAAAGAAGGAGTTAGAACTGGAGACAGAACTACTTGGCTTGCAATACGGTCAAGAAGGTTCTTCACTAAGAACATCCTCAGATCCTGCCTTGCTCGAACTGCCTCTAATAAGGCCGTCCGAATATCTCCTAAAGACTTGGATGGAAGTCTGGAGAAGCAAGTGCCGGGAAAGTTCAATGGCTTTCCTTACTTCCGCGGCTTCTATTGCCTGAGAAGAGCGTAACAGAGACTTTGTTACTTTCTGGGAACCATATATTGCGAAAACAGTTTAAACGCTTTTCCTCTTAACCTAAACTCGCGGTCTAGGTAAGCTGGGGAAGGCGTGCAAAAGGGATCTTATAATTCGCACAAATTGATTATTTGGGGGGTGGCGGCCAAGAAGTCAAACAAAGCAGAGGGGACTCCGCCGGCACCAAAAACCGGAAGAGAGAACCAAGAATGGTGTTCTGGAGGGATTTGGTGGGAAGATAAAGTCATGGTTATAAGAACTTGGAATGGCCTTAATATGAACATCCAAAACATTTCCGTAACATTGCTACCCCTGACTCATCAGGCCCGTATAAAAGAGGCATAGCTCCTGTTTTTGACTGGCGCCTTGTCTAAAGGAGGGGGAGATATGACTGATATGACTCGCACATTGGAAGTAGTGAGAGCTGCTGTGCCTGGCACATTGGAAATTGGATCTGACACAAGAGGATGGGTAGGTATTTTAGCTAAAGCAAAGGATGTAGCCAGAGGTCGCACATTCGTCGACATCGCGGGATCTCCCGTATCAACTGTAGGAGTTTCCGGCGTAGGGCCAAAGAACCTATTAAGTGCATTCAATAGTAGTCCATCAATCTCTTCCGCCGGGACATACCTAGCCGATGACGAACTCCGTGGAGATTCGACAGTACCCTGAGAGTCGCCTAGAAGGTGACTGGACTCTTCAACCTCCATCTCTGAGACCAGAGATCGTTGTTCTTCATCCGTTAAGTCTGGCTTATCATGGGAAGATCCCGCCGAAGCCGGGACCTCCACATGTTGCCATGTTAAAACTGGGATAGAAGATGGTACATCGGCATCCCGGTGGACGTCAGCACTAGTTGAGCCACAAAGGGATGTGTTCTGTCCTGCCAGGACTGTGAGTATCGCCATACACCTTGGCTGAGGCTGTCCCTCGCTTGCGAGCTTGGTATATTCTCGGAATGGGAGCCCTCGTCCGAGTCCCGTAAAGGTTTATGATAATTAAAAGCTCCCATAGCTCATTAACACATTTAAAGCAGAGCTGGTGAGCAAAATCATAAAGTATACTAATTAATTTAATTTATATTTAATTGTATTAAAATAAATTACCATAAATAAACACAATATTATCATAATATAATCATAGAAAATATATATGTTTATTATTATTCAGTGATTAAATTATTTCATTAACAAATACAAATAATATAGGGATACCTGAGCTTAACGGCGTTGAACATACAGCAATGAGAGGTTCAAGTGCCGACATGACAGAGACTGGGGGAAAACTACCCCGCCCCCGGGAACTACCTGGTCACCTGGTGCAACACCGGTACTCCGCCCTGGAAAGAGAAATTTCCGGGGATTAAAGCTCATAGGGTTACACCCAAAAAATGGTACAAAATATGTGCCACAAAACTGCTGGGCAACGAACCGTAGCACTCCACCACTACTTTTCGTTTTCCTTTAGTT